>JANAVB010019390.1:0-20000 GCA_029216955.1 Iris pallida
GATGACTTCTACCCACCTTTGGTCATACACTCCCTCAAAATACGGTCGCTAAATCTATAATCTTCTAACTACTGGCTAACAGTCCTTTCAACAGATATCTAGGGCATATGGCATCTATAATCCTCATATCTATAAACAACCAAATATTCATTAGTCAAGCAATATTATACTATAATTTAAAAATTTCTGAAGAACCTAGACAGCACGACCATTTGTCACCCCAAAATAGGAAGGGACGAGAATCAACGATACGAAAAGCAAGGAAGTATTATCGAGGGCAAATATGAATTTTCAAGGACGCAGAGAATTTCTAAGAGAATTTTCAAGGCAGAGTGGATTGAGATTTTAAGGTTTTCGCAGGCTCGTACCAGTACAGTTACGTAACCGGTACGATATGCTCTGGCCTGCATGGGCCACCACAAAAACTTGTCCCGACCCGTACCCACTTTTCGGATGCGAGCTCGTGCAGCCAGCTACGTACGAGCGGACTCCACCCGACTCGAGTACGTATAAGCTTTCAGGGTCATGGGTATCATGTCTAATCTAAACTATATCTCAATCCACAAGAATCATATAAATAAGAATGAACAATTATGGGTCATGGTCTGCAGCCCATTAGCATATTGTTCGATTAGACTCTAAGAATAATATGAGTCTATAAAGCTAAGCTGATAAACAGAATATATTATTAAAGCACGAGAAGATAGAAAATCAATAACACTAAAAAATACCTGAATCATGTAGAGGAAGTCAACTACCACATGCTCAGCTAACTAACTCCGTACAATCAGCTACCTGAAGAGATCATCAGGTCCTCAGAGGACTACAAGATACATAAAACATGCCTACTAATATGAAAGTAAATAAAGGTGTGGAGGATAAGAACGATACAAGAAAGATCTCTAAAATGTGGAAATATAGTACTAGACTTGGCTAGCAATCAATCGATTAACCTCTATAGCTTGTAGTACAGTACAAGATACACCCAATCTATAGTAGGTTTTGACTGTAATACAATGCAAGATAATCCAGTCAAGATTAGCCAATTCTAGTATCGATCTCCTCTCTTAAAGGATACAAAGTCAAGTAGACTCCTATAAATTGTAGTAGAATGTAAGATACTCCTAATTTATAGTGTCACAAGTCAAGTCAATCAATCAATCAATATATGCTATAGGTCGTAGTACAATGTAAGATACTCCCAATCTATGGCATGTCTCAAGTCAAGTCAATCAAGTGATATCAAGGTAGAAGAATCGGCTATAGGTCGTAGTACAATGTAAGATACTCCCAATCTATAGTATATCTCAACTAGTACAATGAAAGATACTCAGTCAAGATTAGTCAAGTCAAGAACAGATACAGAAACTGACAACTCAATCGCAAAGCAAGATAATCATGATAAGATCAATAATCTAGTAATGTCAAGTACCCTATACGTGCACGTAATCTAGAACAAGTAAGACAATCAAGGACGAATCAATCACAATATGGAATCATATGATAATATGAAAAGGAACACAATAAAGGGAGAGAAACCATGTAAATACTGTATATGTTCGGCAAGGTATACTTGCCTGGAGGTTTCACGGAGAACCAACAATGTATCGCCAATCAACAAGTCAGAAGGTCCAAGTCATCACAACTGTCTTCGAAAGCTGAAAAAACGTTACCAACATTCTCAGAATAGTCAAATTAGCTTGGATTGCCTGTCCTTAAGTCCAATTTTGGACACAGGGGTAAAACGGTAATTTCGGGCAAAAATGATGTTCGCCGTTGGACCCTCTTTGCACCGAAAAGCGTGCCATAGTCAATGGTCTCTAAAGTCGTCAAATTACATGTCTATGGATCCAGTTTTCCGATACGAACCCAACTGTATGTCCAAAGTTGGATTCCGGCGGGCCGTGCACAAAATACCCGTTGAGTAAACCGTGGGGCCCGCAAAACGGTGATTTTATCAACGGTCTCAGAATTGGACCAAACTTGGCATATAGGACCAAAAAAATGATACGGTCCTGTTGGCGCAAGTTTCGTCTCGATCTGACGAGCGTGCATAAAGTAATTAGAGAATTTCCAAAGTGCACGATACGGTGAATTTCGACGGATACGCATCAAATTCGTCGCGCACACGCGATCAATTTGAATTCCGACAAAGACCATACGACCACGAAGCCGTTACGCAGCTTTCGATGCTTTCGTTTCGCGACTATGTCACCCGAAATGGCGGGACGTACGTCGTGTGGAAGGATTTTATTGTTTTGAAAACAGATTTTTGGAGAACTTGGGGAATCGATTTTTCGATGCATGGTCGATGATTTCCAATTCTACAAAAAGGATTGCGAAGTCCTATAAGTTGTCTATATTACTGTTCAAGTAGTTCTATGAAATCGTGTATGGTTTGGAAATAAATTGGGTGCAAAGTGGTGTCATTGGTCTGTTTCCAATGCTCTATTTTGGACTGTTTTTCCTCGACTTTGAGTCAATATAACTAACAGTCTAGGGCTGCATCCTACAAAATATTGACGGGACTTAAAGCCCTATAGGTTGCTTCTATAGAACCAATCGGTTCGAGATTCGATGGCAAACCTGGAAGAAATTTACCTGTAAAGTTGGGGAGAGAGACGGGACGCTGCTGTCCTGTTCTTCCCTTTGTGCGCGGTTCGAGCGCTGCTGCTGGCCGGCCTGTGGCTGCGCGGCGAAGTATCGACGTCGGGTGGGTCTCCCATGTCGTCAGGGTGTTGGAAGGAAAGGTCGTGATTAGGGTTTGATGTTTGTTGTTTGCATTTTCTTTCAATCTTTCCACTAGATATGGCGCTCGGCTTGAAGGAGTGGGGCCTGGGGAAGAGCTGAGTTTGCTCAGCTGAAAGGTTGGGCTGGGCTTGTGGTGGCCTGGCCCGCTCAGCTGGGTTGGGTTATATTCGGAATGGGCTTTAATGCATGGCCTGTGGCCCTGGCTGAGGGAGTTGGGGCCTGGCTGAAATTGATTTATTTGGTTTATTTCTTTTTTTTCTTATTCATTTCTTTTAGTAATACTTATACATATCTATGTGTATACATGTATACACATACATATATAAATATATGTGTATATTTGTATATACTTACACATATATATATCTACATATATAAAAAAATATACTTACACATATATATATCTAGATATATATATTTATATATACTATATATTATATTTACACACACTTATAATATATATATATATTTATATATATATATATTTATATATATATATATATATTATAATATATATATATATATTATACACAAACTCATATATAATATATATATATATATATATATATATGTATACGTATACGTATAATTATAATCTCAATATAACCATTAAATATTATAATATAATCCTTAATGAATTAATTATAATAATAACAAAATGCAATAAACTAATAAGGCATTGCATCTACTTAGAATGTGTCTACATGGACATCGTTGGTCGTACTGCAAGACTACATGGGCTTAGCTCAGTTCGGTTCCAGTCCGGCTAATTTGGTATAATTGATTCCCTAAAACTCAATAATATAAATAAAATATATATAAACCTTCGGTAAGGGTTAAGTCACAACTTGGCTTGGCTTTCTTAGTTAGGGCATCACTATGGCTCGCCTTCCTTGGCATGGCTAATACACTAGTCACGGCACACTACTGCACTATCCGTGCTATGATTCCTAACCGTCTGGTACTTCTAAACTCAACTATGGCTAAAGTCATCTACCGTATTAATTAACTAAATAATTATTTATAAAAACAAATTTTAAAATCACCATCAAAATAAATAATAAAAAATATTTCAAAAATTCCGGGAAGGGAGGCTACAGATGGTCCTCTTCCTCGACTATGAAGCAGGCGTCTTCCCCGGGAGTAAGTTGGTTCGGTGTAAACATTTGTCACCTATGTGTGTAGGTGGGTACCTATACCGTGTTCCATGGCATACATTATACAAAGCTTATCAAGATCGAGGTAGTTCAAAGATAGCCCTTTATTGACAAACTAAGGTATCTTTTCCAGTAGAATTATATCATATGCGGATGGAACATCAGTGTGAGCAGCCACATACTTGGCCAGCTCTGACTCTTCTTCGGCCACCCCCTGTGTCAATGAAGACTGGGAGGATGACTTGGGCAGCTTAATCATCAGGGGCTCCACTGGTGGAGCAGAACGTAGAGTCGTTGGCATACTAGCGACCCCCAGTTTGGTGCTTGGTGCTGGGCGGGGAGTTGTTGGTTGGCTAGTAGTCCCGGCTTAGCGCTCGGCTGCCAATTCATTCTGGGAAGACGGATCGTCATCGGCTTGACAGAGGGATTGAGCTCCTCTGTTTTGCTGGTTAGCTCTAGGCAGCCTGATTGCCAGTGGCTCTGTCGTGGGTCTTGGAGCTTGGCCAGACCTTGGCAGTCGGATTATCATCTGCCCTTCCTGTGCAGAGAGGCTGATTGCATCCTTACGCAGAGTAGCTGTAAGGGGTACAGTTCTGCCAGGTTTATGGGCTTGGAGGTGGATCGTTAGAGGTTCTTTCGAACCAGTTGCCGCCTCAGTTTGAGCTTGAGTATCTCCTTCGACAAGGTGCCTTTTCGACTTCTCGTACAAGCGTGAGTCTGAGTAGTAGGATTCGACCCCTTTAAAGGGATCGATGTCGGCAAATTCTGTCCTTATGAAGCCGTGCTTATCGACGTACTTAAAGTATTGGTACAGTATGGAAGGCACGATCATGTAATCGTGTATCCAAGGAAGCCCCAGGAGAATATTGTAGGAAGTGTCCGCATCTATGACATAACATGTCACTTCTGACTAAGGTTGCCGATTTAGCACTTCAAGCAAATTTTTCCGATCGGATAGCTCCCGCCTGAATTGAAACCGCTGATGACAGTGCTTGTCGGCGTCAAGCGATGCATTATGATACGCAAATGGTATAGCAGGCTCTTCGGGATGATGTTTATGGAAGAACCGGGATCAATATGCATCTGCTCCACCTTGATGTCGCCAATATTTCCAGTATAATACAGAGGGCGATCGTACAGGTTGGTCTTGATAAGCATATCCTGCGAAGTAAAGACAATGTTGGGCATTGCACCTGTGCAAGCGCTATCCTGGAGACCTGCTGGCGAGCTCTCCACGGTGAGATTGGACTGAGCCAGATATGCGTCGACATTATGGAGTGCCTCGCTCAGTATGATGTAAACATCATTGGAGAGTCTCAGGAGCTCGTATAGCAACAATTTGGCCGATGTATTGGCCAATTGTGCCTAGATGTCAAAGTTGTAGGGTCTCTCCAGCCCATGAGGTGCATCTTTTCGGAGTGGTTTGTCAAAGCGAGTCTCCTTCGGCCTAGGCTTGTCGGTCGTTGGAGGCTGAGAAGGTCCTGGAGCATCTGCAGTTGCCGGCTGATGATCTTCAGCCGGGTTACCCGACATAGGTTGGGATTGTGCACCCGACCGGATGACGGCAGCTGTAGTTTATTCGACCTCTGCCGAGATTGTTCGACAGGATTTGACTTTTCCACTCTTCTTCTTACTGGTGGAGGGTGGTGCAGACTGAGTCACTTCAGGTACCAGGTCCGGATGGACCCATATGACCTACCCTCGTGATGTGGTAAGGGGCACTAGACCAGCAGCCTGGTCTCGGGGATATAGAAGTTTAGCAACCTCCATTATTGTCTGAAGGATGGACACTATGCCGTCTTGAGTCTTTGTCGGAGGGAAGCTGTCGAACTATCTAACACCATGTTGGCTGCCACGGTCACCTCTTTAAAATCAATGGCCAGGGCCTTAGAATCGATAAGATACTGGATGTATCGCTTCAGTTGGAAGCAGTCTTGCGTAGCATGGTGGACGTAGCGATGGTAGTGACAGTACAAAGGGCTCTCCGTTTCTGCCTGCCGAGGTTCCCGTCTTTGTAGGGGGAGCTGAACTCTACCCCCTTGTATGAGCATGTCCAAGATGGGCTTGACATGGCTGTCCTCGAGGGAGTAGGTCATCTGAGGCTACCGCTTTTCTGCCGGCTTTGGTTCTGGCTTCTGGGTAGTGTCGGCCACCAAAGCCTGTTTTCCCTTGTTGTCTCGATTGTTGGAGGGATTACCACCATTGTTGTTGTTGGTGTTAGGGCTTTTGTCCTTGTCTTCTCCTTCCGAGACATGTAATCCCAATTGACGAGCTTTCTTCATCTTGTCTTCTGTACTAGTACCACTAATGATGAACGTCTTCCAATCCTTAAACTGACCTTCGCCCATCCAGAGGATGATCATGGGAAGCAGCCTCTTTTGGCAAATTTCAATTAAGGAGGAATTCGGGTTACCGGAAGGCAACTTCATCGCGATTTGGCAAAACCGCTCGATATAGTTCCTTGTCAACTCCTTTTCTTCCTGAACAACGTCCATAAGGGTAGACATTGTTACGTCTTGTCCTACCTCATAGAACCTCTCCAGGAACATACGTTTGAAGATGGTGAAAGAATGGATGCAGTTATCCGGCAAGTTGCGGTACCAGTCGAAGGCGACCCCCTCCAGTGCCCCGATGAACAACCGTGTAAGGATGGCATCGTCATAAAGCAGATGGTCGGTTGTGACCTCGAAGTAGGTGATGTACCTGCTTGTAGATGTTTTCCCATCATATGGATTGATGTCGAATGGTTTATATCTTGGTGGGAAGGGAACATCTCTCCACGCAGCAGGATACGGTTGTCGTATCCTGAGGTCTTGGCAGTTTCTTGGGCATGGAACATGGCCCGGAGCTCCTGGACCTTTCTTCTTGCCTTCCTAGCCTCGTCTGCAGGGGTAGGGGCAGATATTTTAGGAGGATTATCACCCGGTTTGGTGCAGCTGAATTCGAATCCGCATTGACCACGGGACCCAAGCTTGTTTGGCCAGGCATTCTTTCTTGCAGAGTTGGAAGGGCCACTTTGATCTCGTCCACGGACTTGACCAAGGTATGCAGTATAGCCTCTAGAGTGTCGATGCGTTGGCGATCACTGGGACCGTCTTGGTTGCGGTCCGTCATGAATACCGTCCTCATATGAGGAGAGATGGAAGGAACGATAGGGGACGTGCCCTCTGAGTCATACCCTTGTACAGAGAAGTTGTCAGGGTATATGGGAATGTTCTCCTCTGGTTCGGACTCAAAAAGAGTGGTACCCCCAGCTTCAGAGCTTGCCTCGTCTTGAGAATTGTGGATGTCCTCGGGGACGTTGGGATCTGCTGTATCTGTTGGGTGAACCGTTTCCCCTGGATTGTCTTCTTGGAACACCGAATTGTCGTGGATGTTTGTAGGAGTGCTACCCCCGGCTCCAATGCCTCTAAGTGTGGCAGATTTTGTCTTTGAGCGGGTACCTTGGTAAACTCCTTCTGTAACGGTGGTAGACAACCGCTTAGAAGAGAGTTTCTTGGTTACGCCGGGTTGAGATTTTTAGCCTAGAGACATTTGTTTTCTTCCCTCTACCGCCGGCGGGAATCTTCAGAGCAGAATTGCAGGAGGCGACGAGAAGCACCTCGTCTTCTGAGCTTGGGTGTTGCAGCCGTTGGAAGACGGACCGCCGGTCTTCTTGTACTGCTGCCTTATTGCAGCAGCAGTTGACAATGACTTGGGTGCATTGATGTCCCTAACAAGACTCTCTGCACATCAAATCTTTGTCTCTTTCCTTGCGTTTGTGAAGAATCACGTTACACAAGTCACCCGTTTTGTGGGCCCGGGAGTTCTGAGCCCATGAATGTGTTGGCCTCCTGCCTGCTCTCTGATGTGGGGGTAGCACGAGTACTTGCCCCAGATCCTTGTTGGGAGATTCTTGATAACTATCCCGTTCGTTTGCCACCGGGGGTTGGACACGGATAGTTTTATACAACTTTCCATCAGGGGCCCGCGTAATAGTCAGCGGGACGCCCTGATAGTCAGAAGTTGGAACAACCGACTAAGCTCGCAGAGCCCGCGCTGCCCGAGACTTCTTCCTTTTAGCACCTGAGAGTGCATAGTAGGAAGAGTCCACGGAGATTGGCACATGAGAGCATCTGGGGTCAGGATCGCCTGAGAGACGATCGAAAGGACTGACCGTGACCCGCATGGGACAGATGGTATGCGGCTGGGATCGATGGCTGTGCAGGCTGTCTGCATGCGGCTGTTATGTGTGGCCGCATGACCCTTCTGTATGCGGCTAGGAGAGGTGGCCGCATAAACCTTCGAGATGTAGCTGAAAGTCGTGACCGTGCAAGCTGCCTGCATGCGGCTGGCAGTTTTGGCCACATGGGCTTTCTGCATGCGGCTGACTTCCGTGGCCGCATGAGTCTTCTCCATGCGGTTGGCAATTGCGGCCGCATGAGCCTTTTTCATGCGGCTAACGCCCTTATGCGGCTCGGATCGCATAGAGTTCCTCTTTGCCCCTACAAGTCCAGTATCATAGTATTTTTTTTCTGTCGGACTTGGGGACAGCAGAGTCCTCTATGGTCTGAAGTGGGGTTTCTTGCGAGGCTTCTACGCCATCTTGAGCAACAGAGTGTATTTCTTCGAGAGCTTGGGGAGGAGCGAATGATTTGGGCCTCCACTCCCTGCGGGCCTTCTTCGTACGGGCTCACCGCTGGACCGGGCCAGTGCTCCCGTCGGAGAGTATTTCTTCAAACGTCTGCTAGTCGAACCGGGCGACCAGCATTTGTTGAGTGGTATCAAGATTGGCTGCGTCCGATTGCGTCACCAACTCCTCAGCCGTGGAGAAGTTAGTCCCCAACAGAGTCGCCATCGTGTTTGCCATTGATTGTAAAAGTACAGAACAATTTTATAGGAGGACTGAACTTAGACTCACAATATAAACTCGCTCGTATAAAGAAAGCCTAGGAATGAAAACCTAGGTACAACAATCTAGGTACGATTGTTTATTTTTGATTCTGGGGGTGACGATAGAGGCACGGGAAAGCGACGACATCTCTGCCTTACTCCTTGGACGATCAGTCGTAGCCTTGGCTCTGACAAAGAAATACTCTCGGGATCTGTGGAAAGACTCTTCTGTGCGTGCCTTTGTCTCTCTGTGCGTCCAGCCGGGTGGAGAGAATCTATTTATCTCTGGAATTCTCCTCCTCTTTTTCTCTATGGTTTGCAAGGGAATGACACCTTACTATTTATAGAAGTGGGGGTGTGATCATTAAGGTTTGCAATGAGTCCCTTATTGAAAAGTCGACGGCCAATAATCTGGACCATTAATCTTGATTGCATCACATCTGGGTAGTTAATTTTTTATTGAGCCAAATCCGTATGGACAATTAATGCTGATGGCAATAAATCTTCATAATTTGTCATGACAAGCTCGGATCTCTCGCCACGTATTCAATTTGCTTAATTACAAAAAATATGATTTGACCTGAGTAATTATGATGATTATAACAAATCTGGATTGTTATGATTTGTTAGCAGCCATAACTCTGAGGGGATAAGACCGCCACGTGTCTCAACTGTCATGAGTGCGACGTCCTAACAGAGCCGCATGAATGCAGTATCTAAATAAACCGCATATGGGTGACCCCCACACTCCTAGCCGCATGAAGGTAGCAGCCGTATGAGGGTGGTGGCCGCATGTAGGGAACATCTGCATGAATATGACAGCTGCATGCAGGGGTCAGCCATATGAAGGGGGCAGCCGCATGCAGGGGTCAGCCGCATGAAGGGGGCAACTGCATGCAGGAGTCCGCCGCATGAAGGAGTCAGCCGCATGAAGAAAGCAACCGCATGAAGAGAGCAACCGCATGAAGAGAGCAACCGCATAGGGTGTCAGCCGCATAGGAGTGGCAGCCGCATAGGAAGCTTTGGACTTGATGGATCATGCCAGCTACAAAAGATTTTCTTCTTTTCCCTAGGAACACGCCATCATGTCAGCATCATTATTTCGACTTTTATGTCAGAGTTGTCATTCGTCAGAGCTGGCATTATCAAGGCTGCCGTCAGAGTAACTATTTTAAGCTGCTGCTTTATGGCCAGTTTGTCGGATCGGACAGCGTGAGGCCACGTGGCATGGAGCTATCCGTGCCGCATGAAGGACTTTTGGAGCCGCATGAGGCTCCTTCTGTTTGTGAGCCGTATGGGATCATGAAGGACTTATGAGCCGTATGAGGCTCCTCCTGTTTTGAGCCGCATGGGATTTCCTTATCTTTTTCCATGCTTCTACAAGTATTTATTCAGTTTATATGGTATGATATTATTTATCTTGTTACGTCCCTCTGAGGACCTGGTGACCTCTCCAGGTATATGCTCTTGACTTTTTGCAGATGTTCTAGATAAGGCGGTGATCTTCTCTATTCCTTCGAAGATGATTGTTCTTGGATCGTCCTTGCGTCGCTTGCCAAACTCCTACTTTTGTTATGTATTTCTTTTCTTTAAAATAGTTGGTAGTGGCTTTGTCTTCGCCCAATATTTTGCACAAAGACAATTCATCGTTGATTATATGATATCTTTTATTTCTTTATTTTATGGATGAGATTAGTTAGCCTTGGATTACTGCATTTACAGCTTATGTATACATACAAGAATTCCATATATTGGAGTATACTTCATATATATACAGCTGGCATGTCTACGTACTTAGTTCTAAGTATTTCGGGACTAGGGCATCACATATTTTTTAGCGGCCTATACAGGTCAAGATAAATTGTTTGGTTATTTTATCGTGCCAAGCAAGCATGCATATAGGATTAGAGTCTGGGATCTCATCCACATAACTTGACCTCCTTTCTCGATTCTATTCTTTGAACTCTCGCTTGACTCCTTGAATGCATCTTGCTTGATCTCTTCTATTGTAAATCTTATCTTTCCTTCATGCTTGATAAGGGTTAAAAGAATAACTTGTAGACCTCATTAATCTAATTACACTATTAGCTGAACTCTTATAAGTTGGGTAGAGTACCTCACGGCCTAGTATTCTCTTCGTCCTTATGACCCATTATAGAGGATACTACTTGGATTATCTAAACTATAAATCCTTAGAGGACCATACCACATTTTATCAACCAAATCATTAGATAAGAAAACAATAGGACGACTGCATAGGCACGAACACAAGACAAGACTTAGATTCTTAAGGAACTTGAATTAGTTGTATTTCCTTTCATCATTATCTCACGTACTCATATTTTACCATCTTGACCAATACTGCTATTATAGTGTAGTTTTGCAAGCTTACGCTTATTTGAGCTTCTTTCAAGACATATGTTATTTGGACACGTCTACTAACATATTGTCTAATCAGAACCGGTGCATGATGGTCCGATCAGCCTAGTGTACTTGGTTCGCTCTCTGTATGAGTACTCTATGTGGATTGAGATATAGTTGAACTTATCCTTTAGGGTCTCATCTGCGATAGTCTTGACAAACTTTCTCTTAGAACTATTCAATTGCCCTTGAAACCGATATTTGCAATTCGATCCTAACTCCCTCAAACTCTTATTATTTTTTGTCACCTATTTCAAAAAACAACGCTCGTAGACATGAAGTATTCTTCTATGGCCATGAAGGCTATATATATATAATCGTTTCCATCTATTCGAAATCGGAGAACTGTCTTCAAACTTGATTCATATCTACCATATCATAATTTCTATTACGTCGTGTAGTATTATTTTTATAATCAAAAGTCGAGGTACTATATCACGACTTTAAAATTTTCCAACCTCATTAAACCTGAACTGTGTCTTAGTTTTGTAGAGTATAGATTGCAAGCCATCTAAATTTTAGGATTTACTAGTATTACCGATTAATTAGGATAAGTTGGTTTCTATTAGATGATAAATTAGTGCCTCATGAACACCCACTTTCTATTTAGATCATTTGGTGTCCTCGACGGTGACGTTGATATTCGGAGCACGAGACCAGTTGTTACCCTCCAACAAATTCCATATACAAGACCTAGAGGAGTCCAGCTTCATTTAGACATAGCATGTCCCACTCAAACACGTCTTTTTGTACTCTATTTTATGATACGACTTTCAGGTCAAAAAGGCTAGCTATAACCTTTACCGTAATACCGATGTACTTTTCGACCTTAACTAGATATCCAACCTCGACCCAAATCTTTCGATCGAATATATTGTTGTGATTCACTCAAAGCCCACTACACAATGCCATTAGTGTGCCACTCAATGGAGTCCCCATGTGCTACTTAAACGCAAAAGTCACAAAAGGCACAATTTTGGGCTTAAGGAAACTAGTTAACCAACCATACTGACAAATAGACCAAGCACTTGAGTTAAAACCTATTTTAGGCTCCCCAACCTAGTAAGAATGGTTCAAATTAATTTTAGGTATCCTGTCCAACTAATATAGATTAAAATCCAAGACTTAAATTAATCAAAGATTGGTTCCAACAAAACTAATATTTCATTGGTTTATAATGTATATTTCTATCTGTATCATCTTGATACCTCTACCATGTCTTTGACATTTGGAGCACAGCACTAGCTATTTTCTTCTAACAAATTTTGCCCTCATGAACTAGACGAGCCACTCTACACACATGACACACACGTTCCACACAAACACACCATCCTGCGCTCCATTTCAATTATACCACATGTATAACACAGTTTCTCTAGAGCAAACCATAGATGTCCATTTACGTCCCGTTTAATTTTTAACTAGTTAATATAGAGCCATTTGTTTGCCATAAAAAAGATCAAAGACAGATATTACCGAACACTGAAATTGATTGCAAACTTGCTTGTACAAAGAAAAGCCTAGAAAGAAATCATAGGAAACAATCTAAGTACAATTGTTTAGTTTTGATTCTGGGGGATAACGATGGAGGCTCGGGAAAGTGCTATCAACTCTGCCTTACTCGGTAGACTATCTGACGTAGTCTTTAGATCTTGAAGAAATTGCTTTCCTGAAGGTTGTCAGCCTTTTGCAGGGTGTGGCATCCTTCTATTTATAATAGAATGTATGTTGAGCCGCATAGATGGTCTGTTGCCACGTGGCTGATTGGCACACGAAGTCCCGCTCTTAGG
Source organism: Iris pallida (assembly GCA_029216955.1). Lineage (NCBI taxonomy): Eukaryota > Viridiplantae > Streptophyta > Magnoliopsida > Asparagales > Iridaceae > Iris > Iris pallida. Next base: position 12,992 of record JANAVB010019390.1, read on the forward strand.
CTGCCATCTGTCGATTTGTTAGGATTTTGTTGCAGCAAATCTGGGTAGATTAGGACATGGTCAGATTGCCACGTGTCTTATCGCTGGTATCATTTTGTTAGCCGCATAGATCTCTCAGTTTTCGACCATGTGGGGCCGCATGAGACTCATGTAGCTTAGGTCGCAGACTTCCTTAGTCCAGACATAGCTTGAGGATTTAAGCCGTATAGATTCTGTATTTCGGCCGCATAAAGCTTATGCGGCTTGGATCACAGTTACTCTTAGTCGGATGAAGTTCGGAGACTTTGGGGCCGCATATGTCTGAACCGCTTAGGTGACACTTCTTCCGGCCGTATGAAGGCATACGAACCTTGCTTTTGGGCGACGTCTTACGTCTTATCTTTTTGTCGAAGTGTCAGATCTGTCATTTTTGTCAGTTTTGTCAGGACTTATCAGTTTTATCAGACGAACTGCTCCTCTTGGCCGCATATCTTCCTTCTGCAGCTGGTTGTCGATGGGCCGCATATGTTATTGAACCAGTCATGCAGCTTTCCTTTTATACGGACCTATTTGGCCCAAAGTACCTATACGGCAATTTGTAATCCACATGAACCCCATATTTTTCATGCTTCGACAAGATCCCCTTCAAAGTTTTTAAATTGCAAATTTGGAATACTTTGAATAACAAGCATGAAAATATGTCAAACCGCAGGGAGTCTTCAAGTTGCAGAAAATTTTTTGAACTGTAGAGAGATCTCGAGTCGCAGGGAAATCCTGAGCCGTAGAACAAATCTTGAGCCGCAGGGACACTTCGAGCTGCAGAGTGCCTGCCAGCTGTCACTGCTGTATTTAATTTTCTTGATTCGGTTGTGGATCTCTTTTCGAGATAAAGCCGACGGTTACTGGGGATAAAGTCCCCAAACGTAGATATTATCTTTAATGATCTCGAGAACCTAAGAGACGCTCGTCGATTATTAGGGATAAAGTCCCCATACGTCGTCCTTATCCTTAATGATCTCAAGAATTGAAGAGTCTCTTTTCAGCAACTCTATAAATAGGAGTCATTCAGAGAGAGATTTTCCTCTTTCACCTTCTCCTCCTTCGACTTCATCATACTTTCTGTTATGGCTCCAAAAGCTTCCATGTCGACTGGTGCGGTGGCCAAAGAGAAGAGACTTGTTTCTCCGTCGAGAGCGGCAGACGCTCCTACCATTCATTCTAATCTGCAACCTCCTCTCAAGAGTAAGGATGGTGAGAAGACGATGACAAAAGTTTTGAATGGCCATAGCACATATTTTTATGTGCGGGCCTGTCATATGCTGCTTCTACTTTTAAGCCTGGTCGGTGCATGCCAAATCTCATTTGGACCACATGTGTTCTGTATCATAGTGTCGTATGGACTGAGCCGTATGACCGCTGCTCATTCGAACTTGAACCGCATAAGTGCCTCAAGATTGATCTATGTGAACATTTCATAAGTGAGCCGCATTGGTGCCGCGTGGGCACTTTATGATCGGACCGCGTGAATACTATAAGGCTGGGTCGTATGATTGCCTCGTGACTGATCCGTACGAGTATTTGGCCGCATGAGTTTTTCATGACTGAGCCGCATAAGCACCTCATAATTGAGCCGCATGAACATGACTGAGCCGTATAAATGCTGCATGAGTACTTCATAAAGCCGGCCTCATGACTTTGGGCTGCATGAGTTCTGGTTTGGCAGGACCGGATAACTGGCTAGGCCGCATAACAGAGTTCTTTGTTTTCTTGGTGCTATATTTCCATTTTCCCATGTTTTTGTAGGGATATGGCTAGCAAACTTCTCAAGGACCGGTGTCGACGATGGAGTGAAAGTACAACATTCTGGCGCCTACATCAGACAGCTCAAAACCCTTCATGCTTCGGAAGAGTTTTCCCCACGCCTTTTTGGTATACACATCAAACAACTCAGGACTCTTCATGCTTCGGAGGAGTTTTCCCTAGGTGATAGGAAGGGCCTTTATACCTCAGAGAGTTGGACGGTGGTCAGGCGTCGTTATGAACGTCCTGTCTTCACGGCTCTCCAAGTAGGTGATACCACCACCAGGGACCATATTTTGAAGGTATGGTCCTTCCAGGGAGCAGGCTAAGGCATCCGCAATACGAAGGAGAGGATAGCATGCTATATTTGCCCTCCTCCAGGCAGCTGCTTGGGGATTCAACAACTTTGTTTGCTTCTCAGCAGTAAAACATGACTTTCTTCGAGGGCCACGAAACTGCTTGAAGACGAAGTGCTGTCAAACCAAACTATATATTGCCAGATTTTCCTTTCTTTGCTTTCTGCTGTCGATGTAGTCCTTTGAATGTAACTGATCTTAAATAAGCAGAGTATGTTCACTCCATTTTTTTATTTGTGGTATTTTGTGGTGCTTGTACTAGAGGGCCTAATACAGCATTTGTATTTGATAAAGAATATCCTACTGGAGAACTTTTGTGGACCTATTGTCCATTTGTGCATCGAGAAATACGAGCAAATAGATTTGAATGATATTTTGTGGACCTACTAATCTTTGGTACACCGGTGGTACGAGTAGTAGATTAGGATAATTTTTATGTGCTTATTACCATTTTTATGTACTGGCGATGCAAGTACTGATAATAAGTGGAGAGAAAACCAACATACTTACTCAGAGGTAATGGGGACGTGGTAAATATGGGTCAAAATAAAGCCTTCCTACTCAGAGGTAATGAGGACATGGTAGGGGTAGGCCAAATGGGGATACACAGAACAACTCAGAGGTGTTATCAACGTGGAAGTTCCATGTATTGGGTGATTTGTTTGTGATGGACGGGAAAATAACTCAGATGTAATATGGACATGGTTATTTTTCCCTATTGGGGAATTTTGTGGACCTATTACCCTTTTTGTGCATTGATAGTGCGAGTAATATATTAGGATAAGTTTTGTGGACTTATTTCCCTTCTGCGCACTGGTAGTACGGGTAATAGATTTTGAGACAAACTCCTGGTGGAGAAAAGCTATGACCAGAAAGTTCATAGATATGATCAAGGGATGAGATATGAATTCATTCGGAGTAGTCAGAGAGTAAGTTCAGTGGTTTCTGAGGGTACATAACTCAACAATCTGGGAGATTTGACGTCGGAGTGTAAGTTCAGCGATACCAGAGGGTATATAACTCACAATCTGAGGGATATTTGAAAGATGTCGTTTAGATATAGTATTTCTTGATGAACTTGCCGTTGATGGGCATCATGAGCAAGTCACCATTTTGTTTTGCGAGATGGTACGCGCTGTTGGAGAATACGATCTTGATGATGAATGAACCCTCCCATTTAGGCTGGAATTTGCCGAGGGTCTTGTGAGTCATGACCATTGGTCTGCGAATGGCCAAGATAAGATCGCTAACTTAGAATATTCTCTGTTTGACTTTCTTGTTGAAAGCCCGAGAGATGCGCGCTTGGTAGAAGTCTATGCTTTGTTGAGCTTGTAAACGCTTCTCATCTAATGCTTCCAACTCTTGCAGCCGTCGACGGTAGTTATCGTCCGCCGTTAACCAGTAGGTAAGGGCCACTCGAAGTGAAAGGATCTGAGTCTCCATTGGGAGGACTGCCTCGCTCCCATAAACCAAGAAGAACGGTGTATTTCCTGTGGCCGCCCGAATTATCGTACGATACGCCCATAAGCACTCACCAAGCTTTTTATTCCAGTCGCGTTTGTTTGCAGATACGAACTTTTTGAGGAGCTTGATTATGGTTTTGTTGAAAGCTTTAGCCAGACCGTTGGCCGATGGGTTATATACTGTCGAGGCCATGTTCTGAATCCAATTTTTGTCACAAAATCGATAGAAAGCATGGCTTGTGAACTGTGGACCATTATCGTGAATAATCCTTCGGGGCAGTCCAAAACGGTAGATGACGTAATATTTTATAAAGCTAATCACGTTCGACATCTTAACCTCTGCCAACGGAACAACTTTCGCCCATTTGAAGAAGTAATCAGTGATTGCAAGTATGAACCGATGCCCTCTGGACGACGGTGGGGTGATGGGCCCAATGATGTCCATTTCCCATGCTTCGAATGGCCAAGAGGCTACTGTCGGATGCAAGAATTCAGATGGCAGATGTAGGAAATCTGTATGGATCTGGCAAGCCTTGTCCTTCTTTGCATAATCAACTGCATCCGCAACCATTGTGGGCCAGTAATAACCCATCCGGCGAAGACAATCTTACAATTTTGGGCCAGGTTGTTGAGCCCCACAAGTACCGTCATGAGCTTTACGTAGGGCTTCTTTGGCTTCTATATTTGACAGGCATCTTAATAGTAGCCCATCGTAGGATCATCGATATAACATTTTCGTCTCCGTATCGTAGAAGAACGAGAATGAGCGTCTTCTGATTGAGGTTACTTCCTTCACATTCTCTGGCAGAATTCCATAGACTGCAAATTCGATGAGCGGGCGTCTCCAGTCATGTATGTCGTTGGTTATCTTGGTGGAGTAACTCATACCCAGTTGAAGATTGTTCTTGGGGCAGACCAGCTCATAGCTTATTATGTCGACTAGATGATGAGTGTTATTTAAAAACGCCAAGGAAGCGACGAGACCTGCTAGGGCATCGGCTTCGATATTTTGGAGCCTAGGAACGTGCTCTATAAAGAACCCCTCTAAGGTTGTAATGATGGAAATTGTTGTCTGATAGTAGGGAATCAGGTCCTCGTTGCGAACCTCGTATGCACCTCGGATCTGGTTAACAACCAACTGCGAGTCACCATATGCTTCCAGGTACCTGATCCCCACTTCTTTTACGAGTTGGAATCCGATGACTAGAGCGTTATATTCGGCTACGTTGTTCGAACAGGGTTCTGTAAGTGAATAAGCCCGATTGACTACTAGTCCAGAGGAAGAAATTAATACCACCCCGACTCCAGCGACGATATCACCTTGTGGCCCCGTTCTTGAAGCACCGTCGAAGAACATTCGCCAAATAGCATCGTCATGTTCGAGACGACAACTTCATCAGGAATTTCTTCATAAGTTATGGCTGTTTCTGAGCCTGGATGGGCTGCTAAGAAGTCAGCCAGGGCTTGCCCTTTGATAGCCTTCTGTGGAACAAAAACTATGTCGTATGAGGATAATAGTATTGCCCAGGTGGCTAGACAAGAACTGAGTGCGCCTGGCTTGGTCATGAGAACCCTGAGGGGATTAACTCGCGAAACAACGTGGATGGTCTGCCCTGTCACATAGTGTCGTATTTTCTGAATGGCGAACACTAGGGCAAGGCACTCCTTCTCCACGGCGGTGTACCTATGTTTCGTTCCTACCATCATTCGGTTGAGATAGTAAATGGCTTGTTCATTCCCCGCATCATTATTATGTGCTAACAGAGCACCGAGTGAGTGTTCCATCGCCCGTACATAGAAAATGAAGGGCTTTCCGGCGACCGGGGCTATCAGAACTGGCGGATTCATCAGGTACTCCTTAATATCATCGAAGGCACACTGACATTCCTTGTTTCATACGAAAGAGACACCTTTCCTCATGAGTTGAGTGAAGAGTTGACATCGCCTTGAGAGGTTAGATATAAATCTCCTGATATAGGCTAATCTTCCCTGAAGGACGTGGAGTTCACGGAGGTTCCTTGGTGGGCTCATCTCCAAGATTGCTTTTGTTTTGTCGGGATCTATGTGAATGCACCGGGAAGTAATGACAAAGCCCAAGAACTTTCCACTGGACACCCCCAGGAAAGACTTTGTGGGATTCATCTTCAGGTTGTGCACTCGCATGAGGTCAAATACTGTTCTCAAATCATGCAAGTGATCGTTTTTGGAGCGGCTCTTGACGACAATGTCGTCAATGTAACACTCCACCGTCATGCTCAAATGATCTCTGAAGATGACACTCATAGCCCGTTGATATGTAGCACCGGCATTCTTCAGGCCAAATGGCATGACCATATAACAATATACGCCGATCGGCGTTCGAAATGATGTGTGCTTCTCGTCATCAGGGGACATATTGATTTGATTGTTTCCAGAAAAGCCATCCATAAAGGACATGCGCTCGAAGCCATACGTATTGTCGATCATTATATCAGTGATCGGAAGAGGGAATTCATCCTTAGGGCATGCTGCATTCAGATTGTGGAAATCGATGCAAATTCGTATCTTTTTATTCTTCTTGATGACTACACTACGTTGGCTACCCAGTCTGGGTGCTGCTCCCCACGGATGAAACCGCTAGCTATGAGTTTGGTTACTTCTGCTTCAACAGAGTTCATGATGTCCGGACGAAACCGTCGCTGCTGTTGTTTGACTGGTTTTGCATCTGGATAAATGTTGAGCTTATGAAGTGCAATCTCGGGGTTTAGCCCTGGCATGTCTTCATAACTCCAGGCAAAAATGTCGATGTATTCTCTGACGAGTTGTAACAACGACTCCCGCTCGTCGTCTGTCAGACTTTATCACGACCCGCACCCGCTTTTCGGATACGAGACGTATCCATGCCAGCCTACGCCGCAGAGTCGACGGTAGAACACTGTCAAGCCCGCAAGAAATAAATGCCATCACAAAATGTAATATTTGCTGCTTATTCACATTTCTAAGTTTATTACAATAATTACAACATTTAAATTTAAAGGAAATGCAAGTTCTCACAATTTATGAAAATGATACAATGGTTATCTACTTCTAGGTTGACCTCAGCATACCCAAGTCTTCCCAGTGCTAAGAGTGATCGCGGCTAAACCTGAAAAATGTTGGTTTCCAGTCCGGAATGGAACAAGTACACAAACTGACGGCAATGCGAAAACGCAATAGAATTAACAAGACATGAAAATAACATATGAGATATAAAAAGTAGAAGAAAACTGATGATATGGCACGGTGGAGAATAAAAACAAGGAAAAAAAATAATAAAAGACATCTATCTAGGTGGCTTGAAATATCTTTTTCGACATGTGAACGGCTAGGGGGTAAATCCGGTACCTGCACGTGTCGTGTATAGGTGCTATTATTCAAGAATAGACTCATGAG
>JANAVB010019390.1:25000-39098 GCA_029216955.1 Iris pallida
CCTTTATTCAAGTCATGGGTAAACAATTAACCCGAATAGAGGAGAATATTCAGAAGCTACATGATAAGTTTAATTCGCTTAAAGGAGTGGAGCTTCATGAGAGTCCTATTGTTAAACCCAAAATGGAAACAAGTAGGATTCCAATTAGACCTCCAATGGAAGTCACCGACTATAAATTCAGATCTAAGTCAGAATTTACTAAGGAAGATCTGAAAGAATTAGTCGAGCAATTCAGAAATCAAAGCGTTAATGTACTCTCTGAGGAAGAATTGGAGTACGAATGGCTTAAAAAGGAATTTCTGAATTATGATCCTAATAAGGCTAAGGATACACCTAAGCACCTTAATGTGCTACAAGGAGAATCCTCGACCCAGAATGGTCAAAAGTCTGAATCTGACTCTAGGGAGACTTGTTCTACTCAAGATGAACAAGTTAATCCTATTGAATTAGAGGAAATGTATAATTCTTTTAATTCGGTTCAAAACTCTTTAGAAGCGGTTCAGAAAGTTATGAATCGAGAAAGAGTTAATACTGTCAAATATGACAAACCCAATTTGATTAAATATTACTACAAAAGACCTTCTCCCATGGATGTGTTATATGAGGAAAATGATTCTATAATTCAGAATCATTACTGTGCTGGAGAAATCTATGAATGGAACATAGATGGTCTTTCTGATAAGCAAATACATGATCAATTACATCGAATATTGATGTATTCCAATATTGCTAAAGCCGCTGGTAATAATGATCGACAAATTGCCTTATTTGTCGCCAGTGGATTTACAGGCATCCTGCGAGGATGGTGGGATCATTGCCTGAGTAATGAGCAACGAATGGAAATAATAAATGTCACTAAGACAGAAGACGGACAGCAGAAATCTGATGCTGTTTATACTCTAATATACAATATATTAGAGCATTTCACAGGACATATTTCTGATGGGGGGAGAATTAGAACCCTATTACAGAATTTGCGATGTCCAACTTTGACTCATTTCAGATGGTATAAAGATACTTTTCTGAGTAGAGTCATGGCGCTTGATGATGCCAATGCATCACACTGGAAGTCCAAATTTATTGATGGACTACCAAACCTCTTTGCTGAAAAAATACGGCAAAAGTTGAAGGAAAGGAATAATGGTGAAATACCATATCAGAATTACACTTATGGAGCATTAATTAATGCTTGTGTTCAAGAAGGCTTAGCTTTATGTAATGATTTAAAGCTGAAGCATCAATTGAAATCACAGAGGCTTTCAGAGATAAAGCAGTTAGGTGAATTTTGTAGCCAATTTGCTGTAGATGAATACAAGCCTTATGGTAAGAAGGGAAAGGCTAAAAAAGATTATAATATAGAAAAGGGAAATAAGCCCTACTATAGGAGAAGAAAGAAGAAGTATCCCCAGCAATACAAGGAGAAAGAAAAGGGGAAAGAGAAGAAATCTTCTCATAAGAGGAAATCCTCTAAAAAAATAAAATGTTACAAATGCGGTAAAATAGGTCATTATGCTAATAAGTGTTATACTAAGAAGAAAATCCAAGAAATAGAGGATGAAGGGTTAAAGAAAACCCTGTATAAAATATTAATAAATTCTGATGAAGAATTAGGTTCATCAGACGAGTCTAGTAAGGACGAGTCGATTAATATGTGTGAATGTGATAGTGAATGCAGTTGTGAGGAATGCTCAAATGAACATAATCTTGAGTATTATAAATCCATAGTCGAAATGAATGGATTGTCAATAAATGTATTGACTGCTCAAGATAAAGGAGAGATAATCAAATCTCTATTATCTACTGAAATCAGTAGAAATGCTAGAGAAAAATTAATAGATTTTCTTAGTTTAGAAGACAAATCTACCAGTGGTTCCTTGAATGAGGAAGGAACTAATAAGAAAGAAGAATTTTACAGCATGGATGAAGTCCTTCGACGATACAGGAATAAGGAGGTAAAAGCTGTAACAATACAGGATCTCCAAAATGAGATTAAGGTATTGAAGAGAGAAATAAAAGAGTTAAAATCTCAAGATGAGATGACTCAAATAAGACTAGCCAATTTAGAGACAGTAGCTAAGAATATGATAATGCATACTAATGAGCAAGGGGAAAGTTCAAAAAGAAGTAATACTTCTACCCCTGGGGTTTCTGATGAGGAAACTGAACCTCAACAGAAATTAGAGAAAATAGATCTCTATGTTACCCAAAAATGGTACATTCAAATAGATTTACTCATTAATAATGAGTATTATATTAAGAATTTAATTGCATTAGTTGATAGTGGTGCCGACCTTAACTGTGTTAAAGAGGGTGTAATTCCAATCAAGTATTGTGAACGCACAACTCAAACACTGAGTGCTGCGAATAATAAAGCATTGACAGCACCATATAAGGTTACAGATGTTAATGTCTGTAAAAATTCGGCCACCATACCACTACAATTTGTGGTAGTTAAGGAAATAACTCAGCATGTTATTCTAGGAACCCCTTTCCTAGAAAAACTCATGCCGATAAAGAGTATTAATTTGAAGGGAATTTCTACTGTATATAAGGGTAGAGAAGTGACCTTTGAATTTATTCGTGATCCAATGATCAAAATCCTCAATGAAGTAAGAGAAATTGATTTTAAAGAAAATCAAATCAATTTTCTCAGGGAGGAAATAAGGCAAATACAAATCTCTGATCAATTAAATAAGCCAGAGATGAAGGATAGAATACAACAAGTTGAAGAAGAGTTTAAGCTTCAAACTTGTAGTAATCTGCCAAATGCTTTTTGGGATCGGAAACAGCATATTGTTTCACTTCCATATGAGGATAGCTTTAATGAGAAAGATATCCCAACCAAAGTGAGGCCGTGCCAGATGAATCAGCAATATCTGGAAATATGTAAAAAGGAAATACAGGATTTAATAGACAAGAAGTTAATAAGGAAATCCTACTCTCCATGGAGTTGTACAGCATTCTATGTAATGAATAATGCTGAGAGGGAGAGAGGTGTACCAAGATTGGTAATTAATTATAAACCTCTTAATAAGGTTTTGAAATGGATCAGATATCCAATCCCTAATAAGAGGGATTTGCTTAACATAATTGTTAGAGCAAAGATATTTTCCAAATTTGATTTAAAATCAGGCTACTGGCAAATACAGATAGCTGAACAGGATAGGTATAAGACTGCTTTTACCGTTCCATTTGGGCATTATGAATGGAATGTTATGCCCTTCGGACTAAAGAATGCTCCGTCCGAATTTCAGAATATAATGAATGAAATATTCAATAATTATTTTGAATTTATTTTATCTTATATTGATGATATATTAATATTTTCTAATTCTCTTGATGAACATTTTAAGCACTTGAAAATTTTCAAGCATTTAGTCATCAAGAATGGATTGGTAATATCAGCACCAAAAACGAAATTGTTCCAAACAGAAATAAGATTTTTGGGACATAATATAGCTAATAGGACAATAATTCCTATTGATAGAAGTATTGAATTTGCTTCTAAGTTCCCCGACGAAATAACTGATAATAAACAGTTACAAAGGTTTCTTGGGGCTTTGAACTATGTTTCTGATTTTTATAAGAACATAGCTCAAGATACAAAAATTTTGTATCAAAGATTGAAGAAGAATCCACCTGCCTGGTCAGAAGAACATACGAAGGCAGTTAGGATAATAAAGCAGAAGGTTAAGAATTTACCTTGTTTACATTTAGCAAATGTTGAATGGTTTAAAATCGTGGAAACAGATGCTAGTGATATGGGTTATGGAGGCATCTTGAAGCAAAGAAACCTTGAGACTAATAAGGAAGTCTTAGTCAGGTTTTGCTCGGGTAAATGGAATGATACCCAACTTAATTACTCCACAATTAAGAAAGAAATTCTTTCTATTATTAAATGTATACATAAGTTCCAAGATGATCTGCTTAATCAGAAGTTTTTGCTTAGAATAGATTGTAGCTCTGCAAAAACTGTCTTGGAAAAGGATGTTAAAAATCTAGCTTCAAACAAATCTTTGCTAGATGGCAGGCTGAATTAGCAATTTTTGATTTCGATATTGAATATATTAAAGGTGAAGAAAATAGTCTTCCCGATTTTCTAACGCGTGAATTTTTGCAGAATGAGCAGACGCGATAAGGGCAAGCAGCCCTGGGAGCCTCCCAAATGGGAGAAACCCAAGAGTCGGAAGACTCACCGGAGGCAGGACCAAATTCCTGTGCGGAGAAATATAATTGTTTCAGCCGATACTACATCAAATGAGCAGCAGAAGGAAAAATTTTCCTACCAAGAGGCAGCTACTCTTGCTGAAATGGAGTCAATTTACACTCAAAAATCAGCTGAGGAAGACATTATATGTCTTGACCGACATGATATTCCTGCATCGCTTGACACATGGGATCCATGGCAGCTCAAAGACAAATACTTTGAGAGAAATTTTTATCCCATAAAAATGAGGGCGAGAATACACTATGAAGGAATGCTATACTCTACAAATTCAGCAGAGATAGAGCACTTTAGGCAAAATCCTAAAGACCCGCATTCAGAGATTGTATATAGCAAAATAACTATATACAAAATCCTCACTCCTCAATCGTGGGGTTTGCATCCGAATTTTGAGAGGGCAATGCTCTTTAGAAATAGCACAACTTCAATGAAGTTCACATACTGGGATTATATTGATGCTTTCTTTTATGTGTTTTATTATGAAAATGACAGAAGAAAGCATTCCTGGTTCATTAAGATATGTCCGAAAATATTAGAGCAGGACATACCCACCTGGTTTATCAAATGGTGGAATTACTTTGGAGCTAACCTGGAAATCTTGTCAGGGCCATTGCTCAATTTGTTCGACGAATGGGTCGAGAAGGCAAAAATTTGCCAGAAGAAACAGAATTTCTATGATGAGGAGACAACTATGTTATTTTTTGTCTCTAATAATATTCCCCACATAATGAAGTGGTCTCTCAAATGTGCAGAGGGAGAATTTGGAATTTATAAATTAAAAAGAATTTTTCTCATTAAATGGTGGAATAGGATTAATGAGAAAGAGAAAATTGCAGAAATCAAGGCGTCTCTTGCAGAAGAAGTGAAAGAATCAACCCGGCTGCAAGAAGAGAAGGTAATGGATTATGAGGATAATTACCTAAGAAAATATAAAGATTATATTCTTAGGAAGAATCCTAAAATATCTAAAGAAGAATTGAAAAATCGCTGTCGCAAATATATTCATTCCCAAATGAAGGAAATATTTGGCGATACTATTTTTAGAGAATTAGATGATGATGAATCAATGAGATCATCCGAAGCGTCAGTCGCAGCAGCCCATAGCGATAAGGAAGAATCTTCCGCAGAAAGCAATAATGAAGTGGTGATTGAATCGTCCGCCAGTCATGCGCCACGAAGGCGACCCAGAAATAGTGAAGATGATGGAAAATAAAGAACAGCTGTGCGGTAGGGAAATAAAGGTGGAATTGATGAAGACAGCCACGAATATTGATAATTGTATATATATATATATTATATATATATATATATATATATTTATATATATATATATATATATATATATATATATATATATATTATATATATATATTCATTTATCTATACATATATACTTCATATATATATATATATATATATATATATATATATATTTATTTATCCAAGTATTTATATATACTTATATAGTATTTCCAAAAATTCAAATAAACCTCTATATTATTCATTCCTAGTGTAGGACGTATATATATATAACTATATTTAATAATATCTAATTGACAAAATAATATTAATTGATATTATATAGTAATAATCTCAATAAAATAATAATGATAATAAAAACAATAATAATAATAATAATAATAATAATAATAATAATAATAATAATAATTATAATAATAATAATAATAATAATAATAATAATAATATTCTATAAATCAATAATGGTGTATATAAACCATTGTGTACAGTCTAAAATCTCCAAAATATTCGAGAACCTATTTTATACAGAAGGCACTGATTATCCCGAATAATAATATTTATAATATTTAAATACGTATACTTAGAAATATTCATCCGTTTATTAAAAGGGAATACAACACAATCTTACCAAAATACGCCAACACGAATGTCGTTGGATGTCTCGCATGATTAAATGGGCTTGAGCTCAGTTCGGGTCCAGTCCGGCTAAAATGGTATAACCGGTTTCTCTAAAACACAATAATATAATTAATTAATAAATAATCTCGGTATAGGTTAAGTCGCAACTTGGCATGGTTTTCTTAGTTAGGACGTCATTATGGCCCGACCTTCCTTGGCATGGATAATACACTAGTCAAGGTACGCCACTGTACCATCCGTGCCATGGTTCCTAGTCGTCAAGTACTTCAAAACTCAGCCATGGCTAAAATCATCTACCGTAATAATAAACTAAATAATTATTTATAAAAAGATCTAAAAATCACCATTTAAATAAATAAAATATTTTAAAATTTACGGGAAGGGGAGCTACAAATGTACCCACCTTAAAATAATTTCGTCCTCGAAATTCTAACTCATAAACATGCCGATAAATTCAAAATAAAAAAATAAAAAAATAAAAAAATAATAAATACAAATAAATCCACTATTACCATAATATCTTCGAATTTTAATTTCTCAGAATTATTTATACCTCCTCCTAGCCCTTTCGTAATTTCGAATCTTCGAGGACTTCTACCCACCTTTGGTCACACTACCCATCAAATCTTCTGTCGCTAAAACTTCATAATCTGCCAACTAATTGCAAAAATTTCTACCAATAGATATCTACTGCATATGGCATATAAAATCCTCCCTTATTTATCAAACAACCCAAAATTTAACAAACAACAAAATTTACACAAATAGCTAAGAATATTGGTAGGTTCTAATAAGCATGACCATCCGTCGCTCTACGATTGGAAGGCAGAAAGATAAGAAAATAGTCGAGTGCGAATTTGAAGCTCCCAAAGTGGTAGATGGCATCCAATAATGTAGTCAGAAAAAGATTTATAAACCATTGACTTATTTGCTAGATTGGGCTAATCTATCTAGTCACTTGCTAAATGGAAGAACTCTTCGTTACTTAGAGTGGCCTGCAATCCGTAATACAGAAGTCTCGTTGTCGAAATTCTAACTCAAACAAGGTTCCATAATGGAACAGAATTTAAGAAATCAAGATTGTGGTCTTAACGGGTTCTCTATTTGGGCATCAGTCGTTGGTTGGATGAATATTGGATTTCAATCTATATGGACTAGACAAGTTCCCAATGATAAAACTAATCCTATTAGATTAGGGTATCCTAGAATAGGTTTCTACCCAAGGGATTGAGTTAGTTGCTAGTCAAGTTGGTTAGCTAGGTCCCTAAAGTTCGAAATGCCTTCACTGCCTTTTGTGTTTAAGTAGCACGTGAGGCCTCAATTGGGTAGGCACACGGTAGCATGTGCATAGTGGGCTCCGAGTAGATCACAACCATATATTGGGTCGAAGGAATTTAGTCAAAGTTGAGGCTCTAATGGAAGTCGGGAGATGTACCGACATTGTGGTAAGGGTTATAGCTAGTCCTTCTATCCTGAAAGTCGCAGCACAAAAATAGAGTACAAAGGGACATGTTTGAGTGGGACATGATATACCTAGATGAAGGTGACTCGTCTAGATCTTGCATATGAAATTTGTTGGAAGATAACGGCTAGTCTGTGCTCCGAATATTAATGGCACAGCGGGAACAAAAATATCTAGGTGGAAAGTGGGAGTCTATGGGGCACTAATTATCATCCTAATGGAAATTATTCTAATCAATCGGTAATCTTCGTATATCCAAGAAGGCTTACAGTCTACCCACCTTAGAAGCTAGGATATGGTTTTAGGAATAATGAGGTTAGAAGGATTTCAAAGTCCGGATATTGCACCACGACTCTGGTCAATAAAGAACAAGGCACAACATAACGGAATACGGTAGATATAAGTCAAGCCAGGGATCGTTCCTCAAATTCAAATGGCTAGAAGGTCCCAATAGTGGCTTAAAGGTCGAGAGAAGAATGAGTAACTCAAGGCAAGGTTCCAATCACAGGGCTGGCCGATGGTAGCTACACTTGCGTATACCACTATCATAGCCATGGGGGATACTCTATAGTTATCTATCAATTACGAGCTTTCGTCCTTCCAATCAGTGAAAGACAAAATGATAAAGAGTTCAAGAATGTTGTCACTGAACACAATTACATGATTCAAGGCGAATGTATAATTCAAGAAAAATTATCAAAGCAGTCGTGGATGAGATCCTAGAGACATCTATATCTCAATCCACGTAGGGTAATTAGATGAAGAGCGAACCAAATGCATCATGGTTGATCAGACCGTAATACAATGATTCTGATTAGACAATATGTTAGCGGGCGTCCCTAAAAATATGTCTTGAATCAAGCTCGATAAAAGAGTGAGCTTGCAAAAACTAGGCTGTAATAGCAGGATTGGTCAAGAGAGTCAAAACGCGAGATTTTTGAAATGGGCACATTTGGTTCGAGTTTGAGAGAATCAAAGCCTTACTTGGTGTTCTTACTTTTATAGGCATCCTACTATCTTCTATGGTATCCTAAACTTGTAATCTCGTCCGAAGTCATTTTACCGAGGATTATGCCTCATCCGTATATTCTGGCTGTGGTAAACCCTTGGTTCCATGGTTCAGACGTGATCGGCTATCAGGTACTCTACCTTGTATTGACACAAGGGTATCTAAGATCTAAAAGAGGTCAAGAGGATATAGTTTTAGCAATGTTCCATAACTATGGTTCTAAGAAAGGATTTCATTTCTATGGGTTATGCCTCGCCAGTGCGCTGCTGGCTGCAGTGAACCCATTCCATCCATTCTCAAACAATTGGCGACAGTGCTCTGCTGTCTAGTCATCGCGGTCATTTAATTACTCTAACCATATTCCTAAGGGCTTCAAGGAGCTGCTAGAGTTCAAACCAATTGGCTATAATAGAAAGTGTAACCTCTGCCTATAAGTATCAATCCTTAAAGCAAAAGA
The DNA here is from genome assembly GCA_029216955.1 of Iris pallida. NCBI lineage: Eukaryota > Viridiplantae > Streptophyta > Magnoliopsida > Asparagales > Iridaceae > Iris > Iris pallida. The sequence continues at coordinate 34,053 of JANAVB010019390.1, forward strand.
CTGGTCGGAAGGAAATCTGAAGACAAGTGAAGTAAAAAATTCTAATCTTTATCTCATATATATTTCAAATGGCGGAAGAAAAACTTTTAATCAAATCTAACTCGAGATTCGTACACGAATAACAGTATCAAAATTATAAACCAGTTCCTTACAGCAAAACAAATTTTAAAATAGGCAATCCTAACTCATGATGTGATGTTTATATCTAATAGAGCAAAAGAACATTAAACAGTTTATCAAAATCAAAATTAACGACTTAATTCTAGGCAAGTCTAACATACCAAGCGAATAGTATATCTACATTGGATCACATTGTCATATCAAAAGTAATAGTATACCTATAGGGATCTAGCAAGCTATCTAAATTACATGGCCTATCTAATAACCTTAACTACCCAACGGTCAATTTGAACAAGGGACTCCTAGTCCTAGTTATTCTCCTATTTTATTTTATCCTAATTGTGAATGAGCATTTCCTGGTCACAGGCTCGCAATAGTACAACTAATGTACCATCATGAGTTTATAATATTTTGCAAAAACTGACCTGCATGGGCTACCACAAAAACTTGTCACGACCCGCACCCGCTTTTCGGATACGAGACGTGTCCAAGCCAGCCTACGCCGCAGAGTCGGCGGTAGAACGCTGTCAAGCGCCCCGAAATAAATTCCATCACAAAATGTAATATTTGCTGCGTATTCATATTTCTAAGTTTATTACAATAATTACAACAATTAAATTTAAAGGAAATACAAGTTCTCACAATTTATGAAAATGATACAATGGTTATCTGCTTCTAGGTTGACCTCAGCATACCCAAGTCTTCCCAGTGCTAAGAGTAATCGCGGCTAAACCTGAAAAATATTGGTTTCCACTCGGGAATGGAACAAGTACACAAACTGACGGCAATGCAAAAAGCAATAGAATTAACAAGACATGAAAATAACATATGAGATATAAAAAGTAGAAGAAAACTGATGACATGGCATGGTGGAGAATAAAAACAAGGAAAAACTAATAAAAGATATCTATCTAGGTGGCTTAAAATATATTTTTTGATATGTGAACGGCTATGGGATAAATCCGGCACCTGCACGTGTCGTGTACAGGTGCTATTATTCAAGAATAGACTCATGGGACAGTTCTGGGCAGTCCACATGTCTTCTAAGATATTTCCCCTCCCGACTACTCCGTGTGAGGAGCGTGTCAACAAGCAACAAGATATATGTATAGACATGAAATAAAAGACTACTATGAATCGAAAAGCAATCAGAAAGTGCACTTGCCTGAGTTCTTTAGCTGGAGAAACCAATAATACTATACCACTCAATGAGCCACAAACAGTCAACACATGCAGAAGTCTCCAGATGCTGAAATAAACAGTACTAACATTCTTAGAATAGTCAAATTAGCTAGGATTGCTCGTCCTTAAGTCCAATTCTGGACACAGGGCAAAACGATAATTTCGGGCAAAAACGATGTCCGCCATTGGACCCGCTTTGTATCGAAAAGCGTGCCAGAGTTAATAGTCTCTAAAGTCATCAAACTATATGTCTACGGATCCGATTTTCCAATACGAACACAATCGTATGTCCAGAGTTAGATTCCGACGGGCCGTGCACAAAATCGCCCGTTGAGTAGGACCGTGGGGCCCGCAAAACGACGTTCCGATTCAACTGTCTCAAATTGGACCAAACTTGGCATACAGGATCAAAAAAACGATACGGTCCTGCTGGCACATGTTTCGTCTTGATCTGATGAGCGTGTACAAAGTAATTAGAGAATTTGCATAGAGGCCGATACGGCAATTTTGACGGATACGCATCAAATTCGTCGCGCACACGCGACCAATTTGAATTCCGTCAAAGCCCACACGACAACGAAGCCGTTACGCAACTTTCGATGCCTACGATGCGTGACCACGTCGCCCGGTTTGGCGGGACGCACGTCGTGTGGATGAATTTTATGTTTTTAAAACTGGTTTTCGTCAAAGTTCGGGATTCGATTTCTCGACATGTACTCGATGGTTTTGGCTTCTGTAAAAACTTTTATAAATGCCTATAGGTTGTCTAAACATGTGTTCAAGTGGAATTGATAAACAGTCACTGGATCGATCGGAATCGATCCTCAAATACAGGTGATTGGACTGTTAAACGTCCTATTTCGGGACAAGTTTTTCGACAACTTCGTGTCGGATTATCGAACAACCTAGGGCTTTTGAATAAAAACTAAACGAAGGGATGTTGACTTGTATAGGTTGACTACTTACCAGATAAATCTGTTTGTGAAACGGACGAGTGTGGAGGGAGAATTCACGTCGCGAAGTTGTCTTCGTTGTTGCTACTGCTGCTGTTGCTCTGTGCGGCTCAGTCGCGCGGATGCCCGCGCTTGGCCGGTCGGCCGCCCTACAGCGGCAACAGGCCGCAGCACGTATTGGGGAGGGAGACGCAGGTGTGGTGGCGCACGACTCTGGTATTGAGGATTAGGTTTTCCTTTTCGCTCACTTCGATCTCTAAATATCCGAGGGATAGTCGGGTTTTGCTCGGCTAAACAGAAAGGTTTGGCGCTGGGCTGCGTTGGGAGACCTCGGGCTCGAGCATGGGGTCAGGCCGGGCTGGGCCTGGCCTGGTCGGGCTTTGGCTGGGCTTGGCCTCTTCTATATTAATACATATATAATTATATATATATATATATCTATACACACACACCACACACACACACACACACACACACACACACACATATATATATATATATATATATATATATATAATATATTACTTTATATATATTCATTTATCTATACGTATATACTTCATTATATAATATTATATATAATATATATATATATATATATATATTATATATAATATTATATATATATATATATATATATTTTTATTTATAAAAAAATATATATATATATATATATATATTTTATTTATATATATATATATATATATATTTTTTTTATTATTTATATATATTATATATATATATATATATATATATATATATTATATATATATATATATATATATATATATATATATATACTTTTATAGTATTTCCAAAAATTCAAATAAACCTCTATATTATTCATTCCTAGTGTAGGACTATATACATATAACTATAATTAATATATCTATTTGACAAAATAATATAATTGATATTATATAGTAATAATCTCAATAAAATAATAATGATATAAAACAAAATAATAATAATAATATAATAATAACAATATTCCATAAATCAATAATGGTGTATAAACCATTATGTACAGTCTAAAAACTCCAAAATATTCGAGAACCTATTTTATACAAAACACTGATTATCCCTGATAATAATATGTATAATATTTAAATACGTATACTTAGAATATTCATCAGGTTATTAAAACGGAATACAAAAAAATCTTACCAAAATACGTCAACACGAATGTCGTTGGACGTCTCGCATGATTACATGGGCTTGAGCTCAGTTCGGGTCCAGTCCGGCTAAAATGGTGTAACCGGTTTCTCTAAAACACAATAATATAATTAATTAATAAATAATCTCGGTACGGGTTAAGTCGTAACTTGGCATGGTTTTCTTTGTTAGGACGTCACTATGGCCCGGCCTTTCTTGGCATGGATAATACACTAGTCAAGGCACGCCACTGTACCATTCGTGCCGTGGTTCCTAGTCGTCAAGTACTTCAAAACTCAGCCATGACTAAAATCATCTACCGTAATAATAAACTAAATAATTATTTATAAAAAGATCTAAAAATCACCATTTAAATAAATAAAATATTTCAAAATTTACGGAAAGGGGAGCTACAGACTTTTATCGACGAAAATTAGCTTTGGAGAGGATTCTTCGTCGAGGTTAACTTGCATAACCTCATCTTCAGTGGGAGGATCGCGACGTTCAAAGCGTTTCTCCTATTGGCATCTAGTTTTGGACCCACGACTCCAACTCCAGTGGTTCAAATAGGTCTTCATTTTCCTCTTCGATATCAGCAAATGTCATCTTGACAGACAATGTTCGTCTGAATATATCTCTAATACTGCTATCGGAGTCGTAATAGATGACTCGACGAATGAGAGTGCCACTCGTATTCTTTATCAGAGCATTCGGGTATTGTTGGTGGAGTAACATACCCGAGGCCGCGTATGGATTTATGATAATGATCCTGAGGTTTTTCTGCCGTGGCGGCAGCTGTAGAGGCAATCGTCGACTACTGCCATGATTTAGACCCGGGGTAGCCTCCATGTCGTACCCCTGCTTTGCATGAAGTATTTGGCTTAAGACTATACAAGTAGAGTGGTAGTCTTCCAGCGTCGGGTCCGAGGTCAGACTTTTGTGGCATGAAAGATTGAGGACCTTCTTTTCGCGCCAAAGATGATTGTATGATCCCATCCTCTTCTGTCTGGGACCAGGAAGTGAGCGCCTTTTATGGGAGCAATCGATTTGGGGTATAGACAGTTGTCACCACGCGTATGCAGCTAACGTCTAGACAGTCCCGTGCGACATACGTCAGATTAGGCTTATCATACTCAGAATAGTCTAACGGCAGCCTCTTATTGATGAAATAAAGAATTTTATCCACAGGGATTACATCATCAGGAGAGGGGCTATCCACCTGTGTAACCAAGTATTTGGCGAGTTCTTCGTCCTCCATGGCTATCCCCTGCGAGCTTGGAGGTCGGGATGTTGTCTTGGGCAACTTGACCACCAAGGGTTCAGTCTGAGGTATTGACTTGCCTGTTGGATTGATACTTTGCTGCTCGCTCGTCTTGGGAAGACGGATGATAATTGGCTCAGCAAGGGACTTTGTGTCTTTCGGTCGCATTGGAGTAGATTTTGGCAATCGGATTACCATCGTGTTATAGAGGGCCTTGCATCTTCTTATTACCTTTGATTGGATTTCGACAATCGGATCACCATTGGCCCACGTTTCGGCTCCTGGCTGGATCTCAGGAGATGGATGACCATTGGTTCCAACTGCGTAGGTGAGACGCAAACCGAGCATCTCTTTGTGCAAGGTGGCGACGAGGGG
>JANAVB010019391.1:20000-22500 GCA_029216955.1 Iris pallida
TTCTGCGCGCACGAAGAATTTCTGCGCACGGCGTGGGCGTGACAGGCCCTATCGGCACCACGGGACACAGAAATGCAAGCGTTGCAGCAGTTTCTGCGCACACGAAGAATTCCTGTGCACGGCGTGGGCCTGACAGGCCCTATCGGCACCACGGGACACAGAAATGCAAGCGGTGCAGCAGTTTCTGCGCATGCGAAGAATTCCTGTGCACGGCGTGGGCCTGACAGGCCCTATCGGCCGCACGGGACACAGAAACGCAAGCATTGCAGCAGTTTCTGCGCGCACGAACAATTTCTGTGCACGACGTGGGCCTGACAGCCCCTATCGGCCGCACGGGACAGAGGAATGCAAGCGTTGCAGCAGTTTCTGCGCACACGAACAATTCCTGTGCACGGCGTGGGCTTGACATGCCCTATCGGCCGCACGGGACACAGAAACGCATGCGTTGCAGCAGTTTCTGCGCGCACGAAGATTTTCTGTGCACGGCGTGGGCCTGACATGCCCTATCGGCCGCACGGGATCGACCGGGTGCGCATATGCTGCGGTTTGTGTGCCTCGCGGCACTTCGTTTGCCCCGCGGCAGATTCCTGCCCACGGCGTGGGCCTGACAGGCTGCATCGGCGAGCACGGGCGCGGCCTGCGGCTGCGCGCGAAAAATGACAAGCTCCTCAAGCACTTTGGTCCCCCGGAATCATCCCCACAATAAAACTGCAAATCTATTATAGGGGAGTAGGTGGTGAAGGGGGGATGTTCGTCGCGCGCGCGCACGGGGGGGCGCACGGCGCGTCGAACGGCTCCACGCTCGCGGCCATTTAGCGAGCGCGCGCTTGCGAATTTTGCTTGCGCGACGATTCGCGGCGTTTTCTGTCGCGCGACAATTTCTGCCCACGGCGTGGGCTTGACGGGGCCTATCGGCCGCACGGGACTGAGGAATGCGAGCGTTGTTGCAGTTTCTGTGCACACGAAGAATTTCTGTGCACGGCGTGGGCCTGACAGCCCCTATCGGCCGCACGGGACCGAGGAATGGAAGCGTTGCAGCAGTTTCTGCGCGCACGATTAATTTCTGTGCACGGCGTGGGCCTCACAGGCCCTGTCGGCCGCACGGGATCGAGGAACCCTCAAGTTGCAGCAGTTACTGCACACGCAACCAGTGTCCGTGCACGGCGTGGGCCTGACATGGCCTATCAGCCGCACGGGGGACGGAAATGCAAGCGTTCCAGCAGTTTCTGCGCATGCAAAGAATTTCCGTGCACGGCGTGGGCCTGACAGGCCCTGTCGGCCGCACGGGACACAGAAACGCATGCGTTGCAGCAGTTTCAGCGCGCACGAAGATTTTCTGTGCACGGCGTGGGCCTGACAGGCCCTATCGGCTGCACGGGATCGACCGGGTGCGCATATGCTGCGGTTTGTGTGCCTCGCGGCACTTCGTTTGCCCCGCGGCAGATTCCTGCCCACGGCGTGGGCCTGACAGGCTGCATCGGCGAGCACGGGCGCGGCCTGCGGCTGCGCGAGAAAAATGACAAGCTCCTCAAGCACTTTGGTCCCCCGGAGTCATCCCCACAATAAAACTGCAAATCTATTATAGGGGAGTAGGTGGTGAAGGGGGGGATGTTCGTCGCGCGCCACAATCCCGTGCGCGCGGGGGGTGCACGGCGCGTCGAACGGCTGCCCGCGCGCGGCGATCCAGCGACCGGGCGCTTGCTGGCTTTGGGTGCGCGACGGTTCGCGACGTTTTCTGTCGCGCGGCAGTTTCTGCCCACGGCGTGGGCCTGACAGGCTGCATCGGCGAGCACGGGCTCGCGGCGGCGCGCTGAGGCGACCAGCGCATCGAACGGCTGCACGGGCCGCCCGCCTCGCTCGCGTCCCAGCGCGAGGCGAGGCGTTGCAGCTGTTTCTGCGCGCGGCGCGCAGCTCTCAGCCCGTGCGACAGAATCTGCCGCAACTCGTGCCAGTTTCGAACCCCCCCGACCGAGCGGGAGGTTGGGCGCGTTTTCCCCAAAAATGACAAGCTCCTCAAGCACTTTGGTACCCCGGAGTCAGCCCAACAATAAAACTGCAAATCTATTATAGGGGGAAGCGAGTTGAGCTGAAATTTGGGCGGCGCAACAAATTTTGAGTAGGTGCGGCTTTGCGGGCAAAATGGGATGCTGTGCGAACGAAATCCCCCACGACCCTATCGTTGACGCGCCCGGTGCAGCAAGGCCCGCTGCTGCACCACGGACCCTTGTGCGAAGGTCCCGTGCGAGGCCACGGGACGCGGGGTGCGCGGCAGAAACTGCCCGTGCGAGGCGAAAAAAATTGCGTCGCAGCAGGAATGCGATGCCGTCCGAACGAGCTTATCGTCGCCTCGCCCGGTGCAGGTCGACCCGCCCCGCGACCGTGGACCCTCGTGCAGCGAGCTTACCGATGTCGCCTTCAACGGTGCAGCGCGACCCGTCGCCTCACCACGAGATGCTGGAAACGATGCGAATTTCCTCGTCGTGCTCGGCGGAGCGCCCGG
>JANAVB010019392.1:0-49139 GCA_029216955.1 Iris pallida
GGTGTTTGGAACAATATACCTTGAGATAAAAAATAATCTCGTAAACAATTAAATTCAGTGCCATTGTCACTCCGCACATGACGTATATCAGCCCCAAACTGACGCTTCACCATAGCAATGAATTTAAGAAACATAGAATAAACAACGCACTTATCCTTCAATAAAATAACCCAAACAGCTCTAGAAAAATCATCCACCAAAGTTAAAAAATATCGTGCCCCATTAGATGACGGAACACGATATGGTCCCCACAGATCACAGTGTATAAGTTCAAAGTATCTCAAAGCACGACTACTACTATCAGGAAAAGCATCACGAGTCTGTTTAGCTTGATGACAAATATCACAAGTCTTATGAGAAAATACACCACTACCAGAGAAAAAAGGTAAAGTCTGCATTACTTTATCTGAAGGATGCCCCAGTCTACTATGTCAAACCTCGGAATCACTCTCTCTGCATGCCAGGATCACCGAAGCCAAAGAAGCTGGAACCCCCCAAGAAGTAAAGTCCATCCCTTTGTTCACCTGCTCCAATCACCATCCTCGTACTTCGGTCCTGAACAAAACACAATCAGGAGTAAATAACATATCACAATTCTGGCACCAATCAATTGTGAGACAGAGATCAAATTGCAAGTCAATGTCGGAACATAAAGAACATCCGTCAACACCAATGAAGCAGTCAAAAATACTTTGCCTCTCAGAACAGCCTCAATAGTGCTCCCATCAGGCAAAATCACGGACAGACAGGACCCTCAAAGCAATCAACTAAACAGTCACGAGAAACCTGTCGCATGAAGAGTAGCCCCAGTATCGAATATCTAAGGGACAGAAGAATTCTTACCCAACATACGATCAGAGTTTGAAGAACAAGGGTTGGAAGGATTGTCGTTACCCAGCAAGCTCATCAGTTTCTGCCATTGTTCACCTGAGAGCGGTGAAGGATACCCTCCATGCATCATATCCGCCGAACTTCCAGCAAGACCAGCAGGGACACCATGACTAGCAGCGGCGACATGATAAACAACCCCTGCGCCACCAGCACCGCGTCCTCCATCACGTCTCTGCTGTGGTGCCGGGCCTCTACCACCCAGCACCACGTCCGCCCTCACGCCGAGGACGGGTCTACCACCACTCTGGATAGCCAATCTTGGCAAAGCAAGTTGCAACATCATGACCTGTTTTCTTGCAATGTGTACAGATCATACCTGATTTGTCCCTGGAATCTGAGGTTCTACTATTAGAAGTAGTAGAGAGACGAGGTGAAGTCTTGATAGTCAGTGCCAACACCTCCTCCGCAGCGGATTGGACCTGAAATTTTCGCATATCCTCCTCCTCACGGACTGCCTGGTATGCCCGATCTAAACTTGGCTGAGAATCCTGAGCCAGAAGATTAGATCGGGTATGACCATACAACTCAGCATTCAACCCATACATAAAGTCCTGAAAGTGGTCTTCATCCCTCATAGCCTGTAGCTTTGCAGCAAGTTCACCACAGGTAAGTAGGCAATGGGAAATAAGCAGCTTGTTCATCCCACAAAGACTGTAAATTTTCAAAGTAGGTTTCCACAGACATCGAAGCCGTTTGTTTACACTCAGCCAAAGCCACCTTAATTTGTTGTTTCCGAGTGCCATTGCTAATAACAAATCTTTTCTCCAACAAGTTCCATAATGGATATACCTCCTCAAAGTACGGCAAAGATTTTTTCAGAGACGGATCAATGGTATTAAGAACCCATTGAACCAATAGCGCTTGCACACATCCAATCAAGCAATTTACTAGCATCATTAACAGGTTTGATTTCAGTACCTTCCAGAAAAATGATCTTTGTCTAGAGATCAGGGAGAGACGTATCGACCGAGACCACTCAGCATAGTTCGGCCCACGGAAAACAATAGGAGTAATGATATTTCCTGGTTGATCAGCAAAACTCAAAAAATATGGATCCTTCGGATTAGGATAAATTGGGTTGTGTGCACCGCCACCGCCAGTCATGACGGAGTAGCTGGACGCAGCATCATCTGCCATCGCGGATGTCGGGTGTACAAATTTTTGTACAACTCCGACGAATCGGCCGCTGATGGACGGGGTCGGCGGCGAATCGGCCGCGATCAGGGCGCCGAATCTGGCGCGTAGGGGTGAGCGGATGTCGAGTGTACAAAAGTTTGTACAACTTCGACGAATCGTCCGCGTTCAGGCGCTGTACAGGGAAGATCCGGCGCGGACGGGGATCAGGCACGGTCAGGCGCGGACGGGGAAGATCCGGGCGGATTTGGCGCGTCGGGATCGGCGGGGTCGGCGCGTCGGGATCGGGCCGCGCGGTCAGGCGCGGACGGGGAAGATCCGGCGCGGAGTCGGCGCGTCGGGATTGGCGCGTCGGGATCGGCGGGCGTGTCGGAATCGGCGCTTCGGGATCGGCGAGGTCGGCGCGTCGGGATCGGGTCGTCGGATCGGCGCGGCGGGCGCGTAGGGGATGGTGAATATGACGGCTAGGATTTTTCTGGAGGCTCTGATACCATGTAGGAAATAATAATGCCTTGTTCTCATTGCTAGGGTTTGTTACAATATATATAGTGTCTACATTTGGGCATATGGGCCATATTTACATTTACAAATATAATCTAACACATAACAACCTTTGGTTGCGTTTGGTACGCGGAATCCTATATAGCCAACAATTCGATATTCCTGGGAATCGAATTTATGGGATATATATATATATATATATATATATTATATATATATATATATGTATATATATATATACCCGTAGTGCAAGTGGCACGAGGAGGGGGGAGCGCTCCCGGCGGGGAGACCCGGGGTCGAGCCCCCCTCCCGCACTAACCCGGCTGGGTTGTGTCAACAGGGTTAGTGGGGATGTCCGGTCAAATATCCGACATTTTTAATTTTTTTAAGTTAAATGTATTACATTTTTCTTACGTCCAAATCATTCTATAGTGTTGTTGGTTAATATATTTGTTTATTATTGAAGAGACTGGGGCTCAACTCTCGCTGAAAGCATTTTGCTGTAATTTATTATATTTTGATATATGTTGGACCCAGACCCAACTGGACCCGACCCAGACCAAGCTGGACTCGAACCCTACTCGATCAGACTGGACCTGAACCCAACCCAATCCGACTGGACCCGTATTCGACCCGACTTGGACTTGATTGGACCTGAACCCGACTCGACTCGAGTTGGCCTCAACCCGAACCCGACTCAAGTGACTCTAACATGACTGACTAGAACTTGAGCCAAACTTGAGTGAGTATGACTTGCACAATTTATTCCCATGGAAAATAAATATACCCACCTAATTTGGGAGGATTAGGTTTCCCATAATCGGTGGGAAAATATTTTCCCGGGCATTCAAAATTCCTAATGACTGTTCTATATTGTCTCTAGAACAGTTATACTAATGACTAGTTAGTCCTGAAATTAGATTACTTCTACTAATGACTAGTTTGGACTTGGATGTGGAGTCATGGACATTCAAACTGCCATGTTTTGTGTTGGGAACAAACAGCTAATTATGGTCTGGGAAGGCGCGTCTCTAAAATTGGAGGTTCTTTTTCCCCCTAAATTTTCATAGTATCATAATGACTAAGAATTAAACAATTATAGTTCATCCGCGTCTGTGATTTCTTTCTATAGTCTATTTTTTGAAAGGCATCCTTTAAGTAATGCTCAACCACACACCACTAAGGGAGTATATTTCGTCAGTACTAATCTTACTATCTTTACCTATCCTTCGAAGTTACTAATCTTTACCTATCCTTCGAAGGATAGGTTCAGAAATAAGTGTATCCATGAAAAGTTAAACGTGGTGCCAATTGAGAACAAAATAAGAAAAAATTGACTTAGATGGTTTGGACATGTGCAACGTTGACCAATAGATGCTCCCATAAGGAGGGACGATAATATAGAAGTTAATGAATGATATGGATTTTGTTAATGTTACAGGGCACGTTACCCTTAACATAGCCAAATGGAAGAAGAGGACTCAAACAGCCGACCCCAAAATTTTGGTATAAAAGGCTTGGTTGTTGTTGTAGAATATTTAAGAATAACCAGTCTAATAAATTCTTCATAAGATACTTAGACGTTCAGCTGTTTTTTTCTTCTTCTCTTGGATGTATTTTTCTTCCAACCCTGTTGATATCTCTATGACACTTCAGCTTACTTACAGAATGTGAATCATTACTAATTCTTGACTCACATTTACTATAATGGTCAATTCTCTTGTTTCTCTTAAGGAAAAACTATACATTAGGTCACTGAATGTTTGCAAAATTTAAGTTTTAGTCACTTAAAGACCAAAATTATATATAGGAAGTGACTAAAACTTAAATTTTGCAAACATTCAATGACCAAAAGTATAATTTCCCCTTTCTCTTAATGCATAGTCAATACTCACTACCTTTTTCCCTACAGGTTCTTCAGGGAATTACGGATTCTGAGTTAGTTGTCCTAGATGAATTTGAAGATGTGGAGTATAAGAGGAGTACCGTTGAGGTTTCTTTGACTGTAAGTATTAGAAGCTATCCTTGTTATATTTCCTAACTTCTTTTTGTAAATACTTGCACTACTATACTATGCAACAATGTTGCTAGTGAATTTCAAATTAAGACTGTTCAAATACATACAAAAGTGAATATTTTCGAGGGTCGAATTTGGAGTGTGTATGGACCAGGATGAGGATCCTATCCGACTGTTGTTTTAAGCCCATGCAGTAGCACAGACACTCTCTAGCGTAGCACTAGAACCTAAATCAATTTCATACTCAAATCTGATATCTGTTTTTTTTTTCATTGTTTTATTGTTTTGCATTGATTATCTGAATGTCTGTGCATCTCAGTCTGATCTCACATATATGGGTACCAGAAGTTTTGTATCTGATGTAGGGAGATACGAGAATTTCGGGTACGTCGTAGGAAATCCGTTGTTGGGAACGCGGTGTGACCCGAACTGGAGTTGGCCCATGAGGTGCGACATTGAATTGGGCCCATATGCCTTGAAAGAGAATTCTCATGTAAGACCTGAACCAATTCCAATTATCTACACCTCATGATCCATCAACTAACCGATGTTGGACTAAATTACCAACTCCATTGTCACCCCCTTTTGAGCGCTCAATCGGAAACGAGATAGAATCTAACAATATCCACCTTAGTTCATTTTGCTAGCCGAATAACCTTAGCACCCTTGCTACATTTGTCCGTTCCCGCTAGTCGAACAACCTTACCACCTCTGCTACCTTTTTATTCGTTCCCGTCAGCCAAACAACCTAAGTTGTTACCTTTTATTCGTTACCGCCAGCCGAGCACCCGGAGATCCAACATATTGTCATCTCGATCTGTTTGACCACAGAACCAAACCGGCACGTTCATCCACACCACTATTGTATGCCAACCATTGCTCCAACTTGGGCGCGTCAAACCCACCTTTGAAGCCAATCCGTGTATTTGCATATGCTCCTAACTCCACCTTGAGAAGAGAGCCCGTATATCCGTGTATACGCATGAACGTTCAGCACCATCTGTCTCGAACCAATTAGAGCCGTCCAAACTCGTCCCGTAACCATGGACTCTGATACCAGTTGTTGGGAACGCGGTGTGACCCGAACCGGAGTTGGCCCATAAGGTGCGATATCGAATTGGGCCCATATGCCTTAAAAGAGAATTCATGTAAGGCCTGAACCAATTTCAATTATCTACATCTCATGATCTCATCGCCTACCCGATGTGAGACTAAATTACCAACTCCATTGTCACCCCCTTTTGAGCGCTTAACTGGAAACGAGATACAATCCAACATATGTGTCGTCACCGAAGTCGACGAGCGAAGCCTTGTAGGGTTGCTCGAATCCACGAGTGTCGTCGAGTGCATGACGATCTCGAATCCACGAGAGAAGTATCTTAAAAGAGAATAGATTGGAGGCCTCTGTCATTTATTTATAGATAAAGATTTGGCTTGATAAGAAAGTCCAATCATACTAGAAAAATGAATTCAAATCTAATCTAGCTAAAGATTTGGGTTGATAAGATGCAACAAAATAGGAAGAAATCAAATAAAATAATAACTAAACTATGATAGATGACAATCACTCTCGTTGTAGGACTCTAGATGGGGATGGTTGCTGCTAGCGGGCCCGTCTGAGAGTTGTGCATGTAGGCACGCTACATCAGGCTCCCCAACTTCAAGAAAGCTCGTCCTCGAGTTTGTGGCGATAAACATGGGAGCCTGTGACAGGTCTTCAGGTGGGTAGAACGGATAAAGATTAGCGACTTTGGAAGTGTTGGAGATATTGTACTCATATGGTAGATTAATAACGTATGCATTGTCGTCAGGCACGGATGTATCAAGAAACCTTGCAGTGAACCCGTACGGGCCTGGGGATTTGTTAGGATCAGCGTTTTTGATGACTTCCTCAATTTCCTTAAGGGCAATTGGCCGTTGGAGAGCGTCATTCCCAGCCTCTGTAACAATCCGCTTACTAGCAGTGACAGGGAACTCTGTAGCCTGGTTATTACTAAGAAAGAGGTCCGACTAGAAAGCGATATTTTCATTTGAGATGTCCTTGGTTTCAGAAATATCTTTACCTTGCTCATCGATGAGCCGGGCAATGTGTTACGATGTTGCCTAGCACGGATCACAAAATAGAAGAACTTGGAACATCGGTCTCCATTCTTCAACCGGTCACATTTAGCCCTTTGACGGAGTTGGACTTCCTCGCGGAATTGCAGCCTCCCGACCTCCTCCCTCAAGGTTTTTTCTCGACATGCTATGGCTTCTAGCTCAGATTCATCCGCAGCAAGTTGGGCTGCCCTCTGCACAGCAGCAAGCTCGGCTTCCTTCTTCGCCAGGCTGGGTTTAGAGCGTTGTCTATTCCATTGCTTTATGTTGGTCTTTATAAGCTTTAGACTACTACAAAGCTGATACTGACTAGAGCCTTTAACCGATGTCGATAGGCTCTCCAAAACTGTCTCGAGATAGCCATCTATCAGCGGCCAGGTGTTATCAAAAAGGAAAGAAGGACTGTGGGGGATAGGGGTTAAGATGAGTCTCACCAAAATGGGGCTATGATCGCTGGTGCCCGCAGGGAGGTTCTCGGATACCACCTCAGGGTATTTGTCGAACCAAATTGGATTTCCCAGAGTGCGATCCAACTTACAATGGATACGATTAGTAGAAGCTTGATTGTTCCAAGTCCACTTCATTCCCGTACATTTTAAACAAGCCAAACCCGAGGAGAGAAAACAGTTTTGGAAGTCCGCAAGCAAGGAATCGGGGACCCTCCGGCCACCCTTCTTGTCCTGAGTGTAAAAGTGGCATTGAAGTCTCCGCTGACCAGGAGAGGGAGATTCGCTCTCAGAGTGTTACAAACAGAGTTAATATCCCTCCACAGCTTGTGATGTAGCCTTCTGTCGTTGTAGCCATAAACCGCGCCAAGAAGGAAAGAAAGACCCCCGTGATTTTCATCTCCACTACCACCAGTTGCTCAGATTCAAAACGGACAATACCTGACCAAGTAGCTTTATTACTAGGGTGCGTGCCATCTTCATTTTTATATTCCAGCAGTATGGCAATACTGCAATTATTCTTCACTAATTGGTCACGGATTGACCGCCACCTCCCCACTGAGTTAACCCCTCTAACATTCCAGATGAGAATAGACATAAAATTAGGATGACGGGGAGCCTCGAGCAAACCTTGGGCTCATCTGTAGAGGTGTGGATGAGTCAAGACCCTTAAACTTTGTGCTTTGTTGCATAGTTTTGTTGTTGCCAATATCCTGACAATGTAGCTCCTCCCACTTTAGATTCACAGCCGTGAGAGCCATCTGACAATTATGAAACATCAGAATCCCATAATCCATGTATGACAATTATGAAACATTAAGCTCTAGGGAGTATATGCGAGAATTGAACGAGTAGAAGTCATACCTTGCTATCCAAGCCATATGTATATACATATGTATCACAAACGAATAAGAAAGGACATAGAGTTACCACAACTCGAAATAATTGATTATGAAATGAAACTGAGTGCAATCACGACATGAAACACTTGATATCGATTTAGAATAGATTCTAAGTAAGGTTCTTACGTTTGAATCAATTTTATAAACTTGGGACCAACTAAAACGATTGGGTCAATTCTGAATTTATAAGTAAAGGGAGTCAAAGTGAACCGAATCTCGGAATTTTTTTTTTTGTCTCGAGCACCATCACATCGTCCTAATGCAATACCACTCCTTGAGAGCGAAAAAAACCCTATACCAAATCATCCACGGAATGTTGCCAACCTAAGTATGTATTGCTGAATTAATTAGCAAAGGCTTACTTAGGGGTCGAAACATCCAAGTTTGGGCTCCGACACGGTCTAAAACAAGTCTGAATGAATACCATACTATCATATGCCGATACTATTTGAAGGGGTTAATTAGGACCTAATCAAACCCTATACTTGTTGAATTTAGCATGTCTTCTATGTCAAGGCATCTGTTGTAGTGAGGTATCTCATTCTTGAGTTTGTTTGTAGTTTCCGTATTGGTTGCGTTGGTGGTCAAAGCGATCTCTCATCGAATGTTGTTGTGGCCTGAAGTTTTCGACCATCAAATGAAGTTTTCGACCATCAACGGATTCAACTCCACCTCATTCAGTACTTCAAACTCTCGAGTTACAACGTTATGTTGTCCTGCCATGGCCGATGAAGTTGAATCCGTTGATGATCTTATCGAAGTGGTCGAAGGATGTATTCATCAAAGTTTATCGAAGTGGTCGAAGGATGTATTCATCAAAGTACGATCGGAGCCTTGGAGGTTTGCTTGAATCCACGAAAGAAGAATCTTTGAAAAGAATACTTCATTGAAAGCAAAAATATATTTTGATTACAATGAAGGCATCTAGTCTTTATTTATAGCTAAAAATATGGCTTAGTAAGAAAGACCAATCATACTAGAAATCGTACTAGAAAAAGGAATTCAGATCTAATCTAACTAAAGATTTTGATTGATAAGAAATTAACTCCAATATTTTAGGAAATGAATTCAAATCTAATCTATCATATTCCGGAATTTAAAATGCACAAAATAGGAAGGAAATCAAATAGAATAATAACTAGACTAGGATCAATGGCGGAGCCACCTTAGGGCTAAGATGGGCTCCAGCCCACACCAAAGATGGAAGAGATACAGACCTTTGGCTCGATCCGTGGATCGGCCACAAGTCCCTATTACAAATCATCGGAAGCCATATGGACAGGGAGGCGCGTAAAGGCGACCGAGTGGACACTCTCATTTCGAACAGGCGATGGCAGCTTGACACTCACAGATGGGCACAACAAGCCTCGAGTGTCATTAAGAGGCAGAAGATTGACTCTTCCATGAGGCGGGATAGATGGGTGTAGGCGGATTCCTTGTCTACCGAGTTCAGTCAGAAGATAGCTTATGACAAATTGAGAGTTCATCGGGATCGCGTAGATTATGCTGATATGGTTTGGATGAAAGGCATCCCCCGCAAAATGCAGTTGTGCATGTATAAACTCATGCTTAGGAGACTCCTTACGAAAGACAGACTGCAAAGGTTGGAGTGCAAATGACAGATCCCGCTTGCCCGTTGTGTACTCAAGAACTGGAGACTATCGAGCACATCTTTTTCAACTGCATACTAACGAAAAATATATGGCAGACCCAAGTTACCAAACTGGGTCTGCAAGCGGTGGTGGATACTGACATTGAAGATGCCTTAAAATTAGTTCGGGACAACAAGGCGAAAGGCTCAACTTGGGTGAGAGAAGCTGGAGCAGACTAGCTTCTACAGTATGGCATATTTGGCGCGAGCGTAATAATCGAGTGTTTGAAGGTCAGAGCACAGTTGATATCGGTATTATACATAATATCGATTATGATGTAGATAGCATGGGAATGAGCAGATAACTTCTGATAACTACTTTTCTAAAGGAGTAGTGATCAAGAAGGCCTGATGTAATTACATTTTTATTATCAATGAATTTTACCCCGTTCCAAATATATATATATATATATATATATATATATATATATATATATATATAAAATATATATTATATATATATAAATATATATGAGGAAAATGTACCTAAGGTCGACCTTAGGTAAGTTACCTAAGGTCGACCTCATTTTCCTCACTTTACAACATTTTTTTCTTGAATTTTTTTTTATGGGATTCATCTACACCTTATTGATTGGCAACATACCAAATTTCAAGAAAAAATAATATTGTTTAGCCCCCTATCAATAAGGTGCAAAATCGACGGTGTAGCAGGAAAGTTTTAGACCGTCGATTTTGCAAGGGATAGATAGGGGGCTAAACAATATTATTTTTTCTTGAAATTTGGTATGTTGCCAATCAATAAGGTGTAGATGAATCCCATAAAAAAAATTCAAGAAAAAAATGTTGTAATGTGAGGAAAATGAGGTCGACCTTAGGTAACTTACCTAAGGTCGACCTTAGGTACATTTTCCTCATATATCATATATATATATATATATATATATATATATATATATATATATATATATATATATATATATATATATATATATATATATATATATGAGGAAAATGTACCTAAGGTCGACCTTAGGTAAGTTACCTAAGGTCGACCTCATTTCCTCACATTACAACATTTTTTTCTTGAATTTTTTTTATGGGATTCATCTACACCTTATTGATTGGCAACATACCAAATTTCAAGAAAAAAATATTGTTTAGCCCCCTATCTATCCCTTGCAAAATCGACGGTCTAAACTTTCCTGCTACACCGTCGATTTTGCACCTTATTGATAGGGGGCTAAACAATATTATTTTTTCTTGAAATTTGGTATGTTGCCAATCAATAAGGTGTAGATGAATCCCATAAAAAAAAATTCAAGAAAAAAATGTTGTAAAGTGAGGAAAATGAGGTCGACCTTAGGTAACTTACCTAAGGTCGACCTTAGGTACATTTTCCTCATATATATTTTATATATATATATATATATTTTATATATATATATATATCTATTATATATATATATATATAATATATATTATTTGGAACGGGGTAAAATTCATTGATAATAAAAATGTAATTACATCAGGCCTTCTGATCACTACTCCTTTAGAAAAGTAGTTATCAGAAGTTATCTGCTCATTCCCATGCTATCTACATCATAATCGATTATGTATAATACCGATATCAACTGTGCTCTGACCTTCAAACACTCGATTATTACGCTCGCGCCAAATATGCCATACTGTAGAAGCTAGTCTTGCTCCAGCTTCTCTCACCCAAGTTGAGCCTTTCGCCTTGTTGTCCCGAACTAATTTTAAGGCATCTTCAATGTCAGTATCCACCACCGCTTGCAGACCCAGTTTGGTAACTTGGGTCTGCCATATATTTTTCGTTAGTATGCAGTTGAAAAAGATGTGCTCGATAGTCTCCAGTTCTTGAGTACACAACGGGCAAGCGGGATCTGTCATTTGCACTCCAAACCTTTGCAGTCTGTCTTTCGTAAGGAGTCTCCTAAGCATGAGTTTATACATGCACAACTGCATTTTGCGGGGGATGCCTTTCATCCAAACATATCAGCATAATCTACGCGATCCGATGAACTCTCAATTTGTCATAAGCTATCTTCTGACTGAAAGGTAGACAAGGAATCCGCCTACACCCATCTATCCCGCCTCATGGAAGAGTCAATCTTCTGCCTCTTAATGACACTCGAGGCTTGTTGTGCCCATCTGTGAGTGTCAAGCTGCCATCGCCTGTTCGAAATGAGGTGTCCACTCGGTCGCCTTTACGCCTCCCTGTCCATATGGCTTCCGATGATTGTAATAGGGACTTGTGGCCGATCCACGGATCGAGCCAAAGGTCTGTATCTCTTCCATCTTTGGTGTGGGCTGGAGCCCATCTTAGCCCTAAGGTGGCTCCGCCATTGATCCTAGTCTAGTTATTATTCTATTTGATTTCCTTCCTATTTTGTGCATTTTAAATTCCGGAATATGATAGATTAGATTTGAATTCATTTCCTAAAATATTGGAGTTAATTTCTTATCAATCAAAATCTTTAGTTAGATTAGATCTGAATTCCTTTTTCTAGTACGATTTCTAGTATGATTGGTCTTTCTTACTAAGCCATATTTTTAGCTATAAATAAAGACTAGATGCCTTCATTGTAATCAAAATATATTTTGCTTTCAATGAAGTATTCTTTTCAAAGATTCTTCTTTCGTGGATTCAAGCAAACCTCCAAGGCTCCGATCGTACTTTGATGAATACATCCTTCGACCACTTCGATAAACTTTGATGAATACATCCTTCGACCACTTCGATAAGATCATCAACGGATTCAACTTCATCGGCCATGGCAGGACAACATAACGTTGTAACTCGAGAGTTTGAAGTACTGAATGAGGTGGAGTTGAATCCGTTGATGGTCGAAAACTTCATTTGATGGTCGAAAACTTCAGGCCACAACAACATTCGATGAGAGATCGCTTTGACCACCAACGCAACCAATACGGAAACTACAAACAAACTCAAGAATGAGATACCTCACTACAACAGATGCCTTGACATAGAAGACATGCTAATTCAACAAGTATAGGGTTTGATTAGGTCCTAATTAACCCCTTCAAACTAGTATATCGGCATATGATAGTATGGTATTCATTCAGACTTGTTTAGACCGTGTCGGAGCCCAAACTTGGATGTTTCGACCCCTAAGTAAGCCTTTGCTAATTAAGCAATACATACTTAGGTTGGCAACATTCCGTGGATGATTTGGTATAGGGTTTTTTTCGCTCTCAAGGAGTGGTATTGCATTAGGACGATGTGATGGTGCTCGAGACAAAAAAAAAAATTCCGAGATTCGGTTCACTTTGACTCCTTTACTTATAAATTCAGAATTGACCCAATCGTTTTAGTTGGTCCCAAGTTTATAAAATTGATTCAAACGTAAGAACCTTACTTAGAATCTATTCTAATCGATATCAAGTGTTCATGTCGTGATTGCACTCAGTTTCATTTCATAATCAATTATTTCGAGTTGTGGTAACTCTATGTCCTTTCTTATTCGTTTGTGATACATATGTATATACATATGGCTTGGATAGCAAGGTATGACTTCTACTCGTTCAATTCTCGCATATACTCCCTAGAGCTTAATGTTTCATAATTGTCATACATGGATTATGGGATTCTGATGTTTCATAATTGTCAGATGGCTCTCACGGCTGTGAATCTAAAGTGGGAGGAGCTACATTGTCAGGATATTGGCAACAACAAAACTATGCAACAAAGCACAAAGTTTAAGGGTCTTGACTCATCCACACCTCTACAGATGAGCCCAAGGTTTGCTCGAGGCTCCCCGTCATCCTAATTTTATGTCTATTCTCATCTGGAATGTTAGAGGGGTTAACTCAGTGGGGAGGTGGCGGTCAATCCGTGACCAATTAGTGAAGAATAATTGCAGTATTGCCATACTGCTGGAATATAAAAAATGAAGATGGCACGCACCCTAGTAATAAAGCTACTTGGTCAGGTATTGTCCGTTTTGAATCTGAGCAACTGGTGGTAGTGGAGATGAAAAATCACGGGGGTCTTTCTTTCCTTCTTGGCGCGGTTTATGGCTACAACGACAGAAGGCTACATCACAAGCTGTGGAGGGATATTAACTCTGTTTGTAACACTCTGAGAGCGAATCTCCCTCTCCTGGTCAGCGGAGACTTCAATGCCACTTTTTACACTCAGGACAAGAAGGGTGGCCGGAGGGTCCCCGATTCCTTGCTTGCGGACTTCCAAAACTGTTTTCTCTCCTCGGGTTTGGCTTGTTTAAAATGTACGGGAATGAAGTGGACTTGGAACAATCAAGCTTCTACTAATCGTATCCATTGTAAGTTGGATCGCACTCTGGGAAATCCAATTTGGTTCGACAAATACCCTGAGGTGGTATCCGAGAACCTCCCTGCGGGCACCAGCGATCATAGCCCCATTTTGGTGAGACTCATCTTAACCCCTATCCCCCACAGTCCTTCTTTCCTTTTTGATAACACCTGGCCGCTGATAGATGGCTATCGAGACAGTTTGGAGAGCCTATCGACATCGGTTAAAGGCTCTAGTCAGTATCAGCTTTGTAGTAGTCTAAAGCTTATAAAGACCAACATAAAGCAATGGAATAGACAACGCTCTAAACCCAGCCTGGCGAAGAAGGAAGCCGAGCTTGCTGCTGTGCAGAGGGCAGCCCAACTTGCTGCGGATGAATCTGAGCTAGAAGCCATAGCATGTCGAGAAAAAACCTTGAGGGAGGAGGTCGGGAGGCTGCAATTCCGCGAGGAAGTCCAACTCCGTCAAAGGGCTAAATGTGACCGGTTGAAGAATGGAGACCGATGTTCCAAGTTCTTCTATTTTGTGATCCGTGCTAGGCAACATCGTAACAACATTGCCCGGCTCATCGATGAGCAAGGTAAAGATATTTCTGAAACCAAGGACATCTCAAATGAAAATATCGCTTTCTAGTCGGACCTCTTCTTAGTAATAACCAGGCTACAGAGTTCCCTGTCACTGCTAGTAAGCGGATTGTTACAGAGGCTGGGAATGACGCTCTCCAACGGCCAATTGCCCTTAAGGAAATTGAGGAAGTCATCAAAAACGCTGATCCTAACAAATCCCCAGGCCCGTACGGGTTCACTGCAAGGTTTCTTGATACATCCGTGCCTGACGACAATGCATACGTTATTAATCTACCATATGAGTACAATATCTCCAACACTTCCAAAGTCGCTAATCTTTATCCGTTCTACCCACCTGAAGACCTGTCACAGGCTCCCATGTTTATCGCCACAAACTCGAGGACGAGCTTTCTTGAAGTTGGGGAGCTGATGTAGCGTGCCTACATGCACAACTCTCAGACGGGCCCGCTAGCAGCAACCATCCCCATCTAGAGTCCTACAACGAGAGTGATTGTCATCTATCATAGTTTAGTTATTATTTTATTTGATTTCTTCCTATTTTGTTGCATCTTATCAACCCAAATCTTTAGCTAGATTAGATTTGAATTCATTTTTCTAGTATGATTGGACTTTCTTATCAAGCCAAATCTTTATCTATAAATAAATGACAGAGGCCTCCAATCTATTTCTCTTTTAAGATACTTCTCTCGTGGATTCGAGATCGTCATGCACTCGACGACACTCGTGGATTCGAGCAACCCTACAAGGCTTCGCTCGTCGACTTCGGTGACGACATATGTTGGATTGTATCTCGTTTCCAGTTAAGCGCTCAAAAGGGGGTGACAATGGAGTTGGTAATTTAGTCTCACATCGGGTAGGCGATGAGATCAGATGTAGATAATTGAAATTGGTTCAGGCCTTACATGAATTCTCTTTTAAGGCATATGGGCCCAATTCGATATCGCACCTTATGGGCCAACTCCTTTCGGGTCACACCGCGTTCCCAACAACTGGTATCAGAGTCCATGGTTACGGGACGAGTTTGGACGGCTCTAATTGGTTCGAGACAGATGGTGCTGAACGTTCATGCGTATACACGGATATACGGGCTCTCTTCTCAAGGTGGAGTTAGGAGCATATGCAAATACACGGATTGGCTTCAAAGGTGGGTTTGACGCGCCCAAGTTGGAGCAATGGTTGGCATACAATAGTGGTGTGGATGAACGTGCCGGTTTGGTTCTGGGTCAAACAGATCGAGATGACAATATGTTGGATCTCCGGGTGCTCGGCTGGCGGTAACGAATAAAAGGTAACAACTTAGGTTGTTTGGCTGACGGGAACGAATAAAAAGGTAGCAGAGGTGGTAAGGTTGTTCGACTAGCGGGAACGGACAAATGTAGCAAGGGTGCTAAGGTTATTCGGCTAGCAAAATGAACTAAGGTGGATATTGTTAGATTCTATCTCGTTTCCGATTGAGCGCTCAAAAGGGGGTGACAATGGAGTTGGTAATTTAGTCCAACATCGGTTAGTTGATGGGATCATGAGGTGTAGATAATTGGAATTGGTTCAGGTCTTACATGAGAATTCTTTCAAGGCATATGGGCCCAATTCAATGTCGCACCTCATGGGCCAACTCCAGTTCGGGTCACACCGCGTTCCCAACAACGGATTTCCTACGACGTACCCGAAATTCTCGTATCTCCCTACATCAGATACAAAACTTCTGGTACCCATATATGTGAGATCAGACTGAGATGCACAGACATTCAGATAATCAATGCAAAACAATAAAACAATGAAAAAAAAAACAGATATCAGATTTGAGTATGAAATTGATTTAGGTTCTAGTGCTACGCTAGAGAGTGTCTGTGCTACTGCATGGGCTTAAAACAACAGTCGGATAGGATCCTCATCCTGGTCCATACACACTCCAAATTCGACCCTCGAAAATATTCACTTTTGTATGTATTTGAACAGTCTTAATTTGAAATTCACTAGCAACATTGTTGCATAGTATAGTAGTGCAAGTATTTACAAAAAGAAGTTAGGAAATATAACAAGGATAGCTTCTAATACTACAGTCAAAGAAACCTCAACGGTACTCCTCTTATACTCCACATCTTCAAATTCATCTAGGACAACTAACTCAGAATCCGTAATTCCCTGAAGAACCTGTAGGGAAAAAGGTAGTGAGTATTGACTATGCATTAAGAGAAAGGGGAAATTATACTTTTGGTCATTGAATGTTTGCAAAATTTAAGTTTTAGTCACTTCCTATATAATTTGGTCTTTAAGTGAAAACTTAAATTTTGCAAACATTCAGTGACCTAATGTATAGTTTTTCCTTAAGAGAAACAAGAGAATTGACCTTATAGTAAATGTGAGTCAAGAATTAGTAATGATTCACATTCTGTAAGTAAGCTGAAGTGTCATAGAGATATCAACAGGGTTGGAAGAAAAATACATCCAGAGAAGAAAAAAAAACAGCTGAACGTCTAAGTATCTTATGAAGAAATTTATTAGACTGGTTATTCTTAAATATTCTACAACAACAACCAAGCCTTTTATACCAAAATTTTGGGGTCGGCTGTTTGAGTCCTCTTCTTCCATTTGGCTATGTTAAGGGTAACGTGCCCTGTAACATTAACAAAATCCATATCATTCATTAACTTCTATATTATCGTCCCTCCTTATGGGAGCATCTATTGGTCAACGTTGCACATGTCCAAACCATCTAAGTCAATTTTTTCTTATTTTGTTCTCAATTGGCACCACGTTTAACTTTTCATGGATACACTTATTTCTGAACCTATCCTTCGAAGGATAGGTAAAGATTAGTAACTTCGAAGGATAGGTAAAGATTAGTAACTGACGAAATATACTCCCTTAGTGGTGGTGGTTGAGCATTACTTAAAGGATGCCTTTCAAAAAATAGACTATAGAAAGAAATCACAGACGGGATGAACTATAATTGTTAATTTTAGTCTATGATACTATGAAAATTTAGGGGGAAAAAGAACCTCCAATTTAGAGACGCGTTCCCAGACCATAATTAGCTGTTTGTTCCCAACACAAAACATGGCAGTTTGAATGTCCATGACTCCACATCCCAAGTCCAAACTAGTCATTAGTAGAAGTAATCTAATTTCAGGACTAACTAGTCATTAGTATAACTGTTCTAGAGACAATATAGAACAGTCATTAGGAATTTTGAATGCCCGGGAAAATATTTCCCACCGATTATGGGAAACCTAATCCTCCCAAATTAGGTGGGTATATTTATTTTCCATGGGAATAAATTGTGCAAGTCATACTCACTCAAGTTGGCTCAAGTTCTAGTCAGTCATGTTAGAGTCACTTGAGTCGGGTTCGGGTTGAGGCCAACTCGAGTCGAGTCGGGTTCAGGTCCAATCAAGTCCAAGTCGGGTCGAATACGGGTCCAGTCGGATTGGGTTGGGTTCAGGTCCAGTCTGATCGAGTAGGGTTCGAGTCCAGCTTGGTCTGGGTCGGGTCCAGTTGGGTCTGGGTCCAACATATATCAAAATATAATAAATTACAGCAAAATGCTTTCAGCGAGAGTTGAGCCCCAGTCTCTTCTAATAAACAAATATATTAACCAACAACACTATAGAATGATTTGGACGTAAGAAAAATGTAATACATTTAACTTAAAAGAAATTA
This sequence comes from Iris pallida, assembly GCA_029216955.1. Taxonomy (NCBI): domain Eukaryota; kingdom Viridiplantae; phylum Streptophyta; class Magnoliopsida; order Asparagales; family Iridaceae; genus Iris; species Iris pallida. Next base: position 18,163 of record JANAVB010019392.1, read on the forward strand.
AAATGTCGGATATTTGACCGGACATCCCCACTAACCCTGTTGACAAACCCAGCCGGGTTAGTGCGGGAGGGGGGGCTCGACCCCGGGTCTCCCCGCCGGAGCGCTCCCCTCCTCGTGCCACTTGCACTACGGGTATATATATATATACATATATATCTAATATATTATAATAATATATATATATATATATCCCATAAATTCGATTCCAGGAATATCGAATTGTTGGCTATTAGGATTCCGGTACCAAACGCAACAAAGGTTGTTATGTGTTAGATTATATTTGTAAATGTAAATATGGCCCATATGCCCAAATGTAGACACTATATATTGTAACACTAGCAATGAGAACAAGGCATTATTATTTCCTACATGGTATCAGAGCCTCCAAAAATCCTAGCCGTCATATTCACCATCCCCTACGCGCCGCCGCGCCGATCCGACGACCGATCCCGACGCGCCGACCTCGCCGATCCCGAAGCGCCGATTCCGACACGCCGCCGATCCCGAGCGCCAATCCCGAGCGCCGACTCCGCGCCGGATCTTCCCGTCCGCGCCTGACCGCGCGGCCCGATCCCGACGCGCCGACCCCGCCGATCCCGACGCGCCAAATCCGCGCCGGATCTTCCCCGTCCGCGCCTGACCGTGCCTGATCCCCGTCCGCGCCGGATCTTCCCTGTACAGCGCCTGAACGCGGACGATTCGTCGAAGTTGTACAAACTTTGTACACTCGACATCCGCTCACCCTACGCGCCAGATTCGGCGCCCTGATCGCGGCCGATTCGCCGCCGACCCGTCCATCAGCGGCCGATTCGTCGGAGTTGTACAAAAATTTGTACACCCGACATCCGCGATGGCAGATGATGCTGCGTCCAGCTACTCCGTCATGACTGGCGGTGGCGGTGCACACAACCCAATTTATCCTAATCCGAAGGATCCATATTTTTGAGTTTTGCTGATCAACCAGGAAATATCATTACTCCTATTGTTTTCCGTGGGCCGAACTATGCTGAGTGGTCTCGGTCGATACGTCTCTCCCTGATCTCTAGACAAAAGTCATTTTTCTGGAAGGTACTGAAAAACCTGTTAATGATGCTAGTAAATTGCTTGATTGGAGATGTGTGCAAGCGCTATTGGTTCAATGGGTTCTTAATACCATTGATCCGTCTCTGAAAAATCTTTGCCGTACTTTGAGGAGGTATATCCATTATGAACTTGTTGGAGAAAAGATTTGTTATTAGCAATGGCACTCGGAAACAACAAATTAAGGTGGCTTTGGCTGAGTGTAAACAAACGGCTTCGATGTCTGTGGAAACCTACTTTGAAAATTTACAGTCTTTGGGATGAACAAGCTGCTTATTTCCCATTGCCTACTTGTACCTGTGGTGAACTTGCTGCAAAGCTACAGGCTATGAGGGATGAAGACCACTTTCAGGACTTATGTATGGGTTGAATGCTGAGTTGTATGGTCATACCCGATCTAATCTTCTGGCTCAGGATTCTCAGCCAAGTTTAGATCGGGCATACCAGGCAGTCCGTGAGGAGGAGGATATGCGAAAATTTCAGGTCCAATCCGCTGCGGAGGAGGTGTGGCACTGACTATCAAGACTTCACCTCGTCTCTCTACTACTTCTAATAGTAGAACCTCAGATTCCAGGGACAAATCAGGTATGATCTGTACACATTGCAAGAAAACAGGTCATGATGTTGCAACTTGCTTTGCCAAGATTGGCTATCCAGAGTGGTGGTAGACCCTCGGCGTGAGGGCGGACGTGGTGCTGGTGGTGGTAGAGGCCCGGCACAGCAGAGACGTGATGGAGGACGGGTGCTGGTGGCGCAGGGGTTGTTTATCATGTCGCCGCTGCTAGTCATGGTGTCCCTGCTGGTCTTGCTGGAAGTTCGGCGGATATGATGCATGGAGGGTATCCTTCACCGCTCTCAGGTGAACAATGGCAGAAACTGATGAGCTTGCTGGGTAACGACAATCCTTCCAACCCTTGTTCTTCAAACTCTGATCGTATGTTGGGTAAGAATTTTCTGTCCCTTAGATATTCGATACTGGGGCTACTCTTCATGCGACAGGTTCTCGTGACTGTTTAGTTGATTGCTTTGAGGGTCCTGTCTGTCCTGTGATTTTGCCTGATGGGAGCACTATTGAGGCTGTTCTGAGAGGCAAAGTATTTTTGACTGCTTCATTGGTGTTGACGGATGTTCTTTATGTTCCGACATTGACTTGCAATTTGATCTCTGTCTCACAATTGATTGGTGCCAGAAATTGTGTATGTTATTTACTCCTGATTTGTTTTTGTTCAGGACCGAAGTACGAGGATGGTGATTGGAGCAGGTGAACAAAGGGATGGACTTTACTTCTTGGGGAGGTTCCAGCTTCTTTGGCTTCGGTGATCCTGGCATGCAGAGAGAGTGATTCCGAGGTTTGACATAGTAGACTGGGGCATCCTTCAGATAAAGTAATGCAGACTTTACCTTTTTTCTCTGGTAGTGGTGTATTTTCTCATAAGACTTGTGATATTTGTCATCAAGCTAAACAGACTCGTGATGCTTTTCCTGATAGTAGTAGTCGTGCTTTGAGATATTTGAACTTATACACTGTGATCTGTGGGGACCATATCGTGTTCCGTCATCTAATGGGGCACGATATTTTTAACTTTGGTGGATGATTTTTCTAGAGCTGTTTGGGTTATTTATTGAAGGATAAGTGCGTTGTTTATTCTATGTTTCTTAAATTCATTGCTATGGTGAAGCGTCAGTTTGGGGCTGATATACGTCATGTGCGGAGTGACAATGGCACTGAATTAATTGTTTACGAGATTATTTTTATCTCAAGGTATATTGTTCCAAACATCCTGTGTGGGACACCTCAACAGAATGGAAGGGTGGAAAGATAACATCGACATATTTTAAATGTAGCCAGGACATTGAGATTTCAGGGTTCTCTTCCGTGAATTTTTTGGGGAATGTGTTCTGGGTGCATGTTATTTGATAAATCGAACCCCTTCTAGTATCTTGCATTTTAAGTCTCCTTATGAAGTTTTATATGGTTCGACTCCTTCGTATGATCATCTACGTATTTTTGGTTGTCTGTGCTATGCGTATGATTTGAAATCCCGACATGATAAATTTGCTAGCAGGAGCAGAAATGTATCTTTTGGGTATCCACTTGATAAAAGGGGATGAAAACTGTATGATTTGGAGACCGGTGAATTTTTTGTGTCCCGTGATGTTACTTTTTATGAAAAGAATTTCCTGGGTGTGGCTCTGCTAGCGAGATGTCTTCTGCGACACGCCATATACATCTGTTGCGGTGCCGGGAGATGATATAGAGGCTTTTGGGATGGTGCCGGCTACGGTTGCTGAGGTCGGAGTGGTTGCTGGTGGCTCGGCACCGAGTGACGATGATGCACAGGTAGATGCAGAAGTATTGACAGGAAAGTCCGCTGGGGGTGATGCGGATACTATGCTGATACAGGGGATACAGTGTTGCCAGAGGTGCCCGACGAGGTAGTATTGGGAAGAGAAATGAGAAAGAAATCACAGCCAGTGCGATTACATGATTTTGTGACAAATGCTGTTCGAAGTAAAAGTCCCCCCTTCACCACAGCTCATCTGTTTCCGTCACTTCCTCAGGTACTTCGTATCCTCTAACACAATTTCTAAGTTATGACATATTTAATGCTGGACACAAGATTTCTTGCAGCTATCGCTGCAGGTGTTGAGCCTACTTCATATCGCCAGGCCTCGCGAGATTCAGGCTGGCGCGCGGCTATGCAAACTGAAATACAGGCTCTGCAATATAATGAGACATGGAGTCTTGTCGATTTGCCTCCTGGGAAGAAAGCATTGGAAGTAGATGGGTGTACAAAATAAAGTACAAATCCGACGGCAGTTGAGCGCTTAAAGGCACGGCTGGTTGTGTTCGGTAATCATCAGGTTGAGGGGATCGACTATTCAGAGACATTTGCCCCGGTAGCTAAGATGCCTACAGTTCAGGCATTCTTGGCTGTTGCAGCTGTGAGAGGATGGACTTTGCACCAGATGAATGTGCAATGCTTTTCTTCATGGAGATCTGACAGAAGAAGTGTATATGAAGTTGCCGCCAGGTTTTTCGTATAGTGAACCCAACAAAGTGTGTCGCCTGCGTAAGTCTCTATATGGATTGAAACAGGCACCACGTTGTTGGTTTGCTAAGCTTGCTGCTTCTCTGATATCCTATGGATTTATTCAATCTCATTCCGATTATTCCCTTTTCTCTCTTGTTAAAGGGAAGGTAGAGTTGCATGTTTTGATCTATGTGGATGATATGATTGTGTCTGGTAATGACACAGGTGCTTTAGATGCTTTCAAAAAGTACCTTAGTTCTTGCTTTCACATGAAGGACCTTGGTGTGTTGAAGTACTTTCTCGGCATAGAGGTGGCTCGGAGTGCAGAAGGAATTTCCTTGTGTCAAAGGAAGTATGCTTTTGACATCATTTCAGAATGCGGCTTGATGGGGTCTCGACCTGCTTGCTTTCCCATGGAGCCCAATCACAAGCTGGCAGAATCGACTAGTCCAAAGATGGCGGATGCAGAGTCTTATCGGAGGCTGGTTGGGAGGTTGATTTATCTATCGTTTACTCGCCCTGACTTAGCCTATGCCGTGCATATCTTGTCTCAATTCTTACAGGAGTTTCGACAAAGATCATTGGCATGCTGCTTTGAGAGTTGTCAGATATCTCAAACATGCACCGGGACAGGGTATTCTTTGAAAGCTGATTGTGATCTTCGTCTTTCTGGTTGGTGTGATTCCGACTGGGCCAGTTGTCCCTTGACTCGCCGCTCTGTTACAGGCTGGTTGGTTTCTGGGGGGGGGGGGTCTCCTATTTCTTGGAAAACCAAGAAGCAATCAACTGTTTCCCGATCTTCCGCTGAAGCTGAATACCGATCTCTTATTTCCTACATTATGCTTCTGTCTGACCACCTCTTCATAAGCCAACTACTAAAGTATTAACTCATTTCTTGGTTGTTTTAATCTTGTCATCCTAAATCTATATTTTGTGCCTAGCGGCTAATATTTTTCAAGTCTTAGGGAATGTAAACCCCTTGATATATTAGAAAGAATATTTTATACTTGAATTAGATTTCTCAAGTTTCCAAAAGTGTGCCTTATCTATTTTTCCAAGATCATTATTGAGCAACTAATTAGGTGAAATTTTCTTTCCTCCGAGTTATTAATAACATGCTTCCAAAGGATGTACTTCTTTTTTGACATCTAGTTGAAAAATCCTTAAATCTATTCGCCAAAAGTTAGGCTTTACCGTGGAATTTTTCTTCCAAAAATACATTTGCCAAAAGTTAGGCATCATCGTGGTTCATTAATTTTAATAAGGACAACTTAGTAATTACGAAGACTGCCTTTGATCTTCCTAAGTTAATTAAAAGAATGTTAAAATACGTGCAACGCGCGTGCATAATGCTAGTTAAGTAAATAGAGAGGGTTTAATAGTTGCCGTATGGGATTTGCATCTTGGTATCTCAAACAGATTAGTTGCAATTTACATTTCCGTTTGACATGGCATATTCAGATTATGCTTGTGTCAATTGCTCAAATTTTGCATAAACTTTCCTTGTTGCATGATTTTTTTAGTCGACAACCCTATCTAGCTCCCCTTAGAAGGTTGCATTCATGGTTACTTAAAACGTGGAACGTAAACAGGAACACAATACACGGGGGTCCGGATACACGATAGTTTGGTTTAGGCATCTTAGGACGTGGACCACTTGCATAATCTATAATGTATTTAAGATTCGAAATTAATCAAGTACCATAATATAACATCATCAAAAACTCACAATTGAAATAAGTACACATTGTGCTCTCTTGTCGGAACATAGATTTGCACATCCCAACTCACTCACTGTAGACATTCCGAAATGCACATTTCCGGATAGCGGAATGCTACCTATATGGTGAATTCGGGTAACCATGGTTGCATTCGGGAATCTTGATTGGGAAATTAAACCTAGTGGCCAAGTCTATGTGATCTATTCTGATGATTAGTCTGGCTGATCACATACTTAATTGGTACTTTGACCAGAAGACGGCTTTACATACAAATTTTTGTGCATGCTACATTGCATGTTTTGGGCTAACTGTTTCCAATCCCACCGTTTTTAAATGGAAGGAATAATACGTCCCGTGACTCGATCCACTGATCTTCCGTCATCCAGCCAGGGTCTTATGTCTCTTCCCAGTAACCACAAGGGTCACTCGAGTTCGGCTCTAATGCTAACTACTTCAGTAGTCAACTTGGTTACTCATCTCCGAGATGTCTGCAAATCATGGTTTGGCCAAAATATTTTGTTGACTCGGTGTTGTTGCAATCTGCCATCTAGGAAGCATAGACTAAATAAACAGGGTTGTGACAATTTCATGCACGGATACTCAATACACTGGGATGCGTAGAACTTACTTCCATCTGTATTTGTTGCATTCATGTGCATGTAACGTAGTTTGGTAAAATCCTCCATGATTTCTCGAAACATTAATTTTGGTTGCCCAGAAAATAATGTTCCACTCAAGATTTCCCATGCCTTCAACAAGCATCACCCTAATCACAACTAATCACAAACCCTAACTTCGAACAACACATCGATCTTATCCGTATTGGTATTGGTATTGGTATCGGGACAGTTTCATATCGGAATATCAGATTTTTTTTTTGTATCGAAAGCAAATAGTTATTACAATTTTAGAAAAAAAAATCGTTTATATATTTAGGCATAACTTTAGGTATTTTATGTGTTGTTTCTTAATAATTTTGAAATTGAATGAAAATAACAGTCACCCTTACTGATTGGTTTTACCTTCGATAAATAAATTCTCTTCATTTACATGCTTTTACAACCTTATTATGCTTTTACACCCTTGCTATTATTATTTTTCATTCAATTTTCTCTACCGAATTGACTGGAAAAGAGTGTTGGAATTGTGGTGGACCAACTAGCTAGGAGGAGCAAATTTGGAGTGGGAAAAAATTATAGAAAGAAGATTTAGTGGAAGAGAAGAAATTTTATAATAGCACTAAGCTTCTTAATTTTGTTGTTGTACAAAATGAGGGGAGAGCACCCCTTTTTATAGGACTCTTGGAAGAGTCTACACACTTATTAAATATAGTATGGAATCATTCTAGACTCTTTTACAATTAATATTAAGATATCTCTAGAACATAGATATTTTTCATGAACATAGATATTTTTCATGAACTTTCTAGGTAAAGAAGTTCCTAGAACATGGACTAAACTCAAGACTAAAATGGGCCTAATGGACAAAGTCCAATGGTAGTGGATTAATTTGTTGGGCTCAACAAATCAAGTTTATTTTCCAACACTCCCTCTTAAACTTGATTTGTAACTCCAAGTAGTCTTCTTAACTTGAAAAATGCATCTTGTTTAAGTTGCTTGGTGAAGATGTCGGCGACTTGGTCTTGAGATTTTACATACTTCTTTGCACTTCCTTCCTTGCAACACATTCTCTTATGTAGTGATACCTTGTGTCAATGTGTTTGCTTCTCCTTTGTGTGCCAACAATAGATTTGAGTTCTCTTGTATTTCTTCTTCAACATAGTGAGCTTTTCCTTCAACATTTTTAGTTGTGTTTCTACAATCCGATGCATAATGTCCAAGTTTATGACAATTATAGCATTCAACTTGAGATTTATCATACCTTTGGCTTGCATATTTTTTTGTGAAGCTTCCTCTTCCACGTCCTCTTGTGGGATAAGTTTTGCCTCTTTCTCCATTGATGAATGTCTTGTAATGAGTTCTTTCCTCTCTTCCACGACCACGACCTCGACCGCGACCTCTTTGACTTCTTTGATTGGTGAAGATTTCTTCTTTCTCCTTGAAGGTGAGCTTTGTTTGAAGGACTTGCTCCAATGTATCTTGTTTTTGCTTTTTCCTTTCTTCATAGGCTTGTAATGAGCCCTTAAGTTGCTCAATAGTCATGGTCTCCAAGTCTTTAGTTTCTTCAATAGTTACTACGATATGTTCAAATTATGGAAGCAAAGAGCGAAGAATTTTCTCCATCACTCGAGTGTTGGTCATACTTTCACCATTTCTTTTCATTTGATTAACAATGGCTAAACTCTAGCAAAGTAGCCCGGAATAGTTTCGTACTCTTTCATATGTAAAGCTTCAAATTCACCTCTTAGAGTTTGGAGGCGTACCTTCATCACTTTCTCCTCTCCTTTGCAAGAAATTTGAAGTTTCTTCCATGTTTCTTTGGAGGTTGTTGCACTTGAAATCAACTCGAATGCATCATCATCCACGGCTTGGTAGATGAGAAAGATAGCTTTCTTGTCCCTCTTTCTTGAATATTTCAACGACTCCTTTTGAGCTTGCGATAATGAAGCCTTATCTTGTGGCTCATTATAACCTTTTTCGACGACCTCCCATGCATCTTGTGCTCCTAGCAAAGCCTTCATCTTGATGCTCCAATTGGCATAGTTGCTCATGTTGAGGACGGGAACTTGGAAGGGAGTCATCTCGCTTGCCATCTTCGACCTCGAACCGCCTGGCTCTGATACCACTTTGTTGGAATTGTGGTGGACCAACTAGCTAGGAGGAGCAAATTTGAAGTGGGAGAAAATTATAAAGAGAAGATTTAGTGGAAGAGAAGAAATTTTATAATAGCACTAAGCTTCTTAATTTTGTTGTTGTACAAAATGAGGAGAGCACCCCTTTTTATAGGACTCTTGGAAGAGTCTACACACTTATTAAATATAGTATGGAATCATTCTAGACTCTTTTACAATTAATATTAAGATATCTCTAGAACATAGATATTTTTTCATGAACATAGATATTTTTTATGAACTTTCTAGGTAAAGAAGTTCCTAGAACATGGACTAAACTCAAGACTAAAATGGGCCTAATGGACAAAGTCCAATGGTAGTCGATTAATTTGTTGGGCTCAACAAATCAAGTTTATTTTCCAACAAAGAGACCCCCAACGTCGGTATCGGTCAGTATTGGTTTCGTCCAATAAATTCTCCTTAATCCCTGATGGCTCCATGTTCTAGTGTATGCAGGCAATGTAACTTGCATGTCCTTGAACAAAGTGATAAAGGGGCTAAAACCTGTGATCAAGTTTAAGTAAGACTAGTCCACAAGAGTAGATAATAAGATGTGAGAACTCCTATTGATTGATGACAGATAACACAGTTAAATAATTTGAATCCACTTATTTCATCTTCCAATTCTTCCCCCCTCTTTCCCCCTTTAAAATGTACCTCACAAAGACAATAATGAAAAGGATAAACAGAGTTACTACATAATCATCTATATAACCAAGCTTGTGGTGATCTTATCTTGCCATTTGGGACCATAATGACTCTCAACGAATAGTGGAATATATATATATATATATATATATATAATATATATATATATATATATATATCGGGAACGGCCTGGCGAATCGGGAGCGGCGCTAGGGTTTCCGCGCGGACCGCCCCCGCGGCCGCCGGACCACCTGGCCGGCGGCGTCCGGGCTTCAGGCAAGACGAGCGGCCCTCCCTCCGGCGTTGGGGGGGGGGGAGCGGGAGCATGAGGGGGTTCGGGCGGACCCCCCGACGCCGGCGCGAGCAAAGGCCCCCCCAGGCGGTGGTGGAGGGGGGGGGGGGCGGGAGAGCAGGGGGGTCGGCTGGACCCCCCCGGGTCGTCGACGACCCCCCCAGGCGGAGGGGGGGGCGGTTTCTATGACAGAGGGGTCGGGCTCTTCCACGCGGGGTCCGGGGGGTCGATCTCGCTGCGGGATGGCCCCATGATCCGGATTTTCAATTCGGATCAGGCTCAGGATCGCTGGGGAGCCAAACGGAGGGAGGTGGGTGGACGACAGTTACGCGCCGTCGCGTGGCGAAGTCCGGAGGAAAAATGGGTGGCGGACAGGGTCCGGTTAGGGATCGCCTCCCTGTTGGCCGGCAGTACGGGTCAGGGTCTCGGTCATCTGGCCGGGGTCAGGGGATGTCTGCTGGAAAATCGGTGGGTTGGGGGCCTAAGGCGACTGCGGCGGCGAAGGGGAAGAGCGTAGTGGTGGATCTGGATGTTCAGGGTTCTGGGACCCCCCGCTCGGTGATTGCCACGAGGCCTCTTGGGACGACTCCGCGGCCTGCTGGCCGGTCCTGGGCTGAGATCTGCAAACCTGTGGGGCCGAAAACCCCCACATCGATGGAGTACGTTCCGCCGATAAAGCCAGGAAGGGGTTTCAGGGCATCGTTTCCGGCGGAGGAGATCCAGAAGGTGACAGCATACTGGGAGAACACCCTCGTCCTGTATGTCTTGGACAACAAGCCTTTCTATGGGCAGATCAGGCTATGCAGCGTGTCTGGCAGCCTAAGGGAAGTATGGAGTTCTTTGCCCGCGAGAATGGCTTCTATTACGTGAAGTTCGACTGGCGGAGGATGTCGCTAGGATCTCCAAGGCGGCCCCTGGACGTTCGACGGCCGACTGATCATCCTCAAGGAGTGGACTCCGGAGCTGCGATGTGAGAGGGAGGTTCTAAATGCTATCCCAGTATGGATTCGATTCCTGAGTTTCCGGTCCGGTTTTGGAGCATACCTCTGTTGATGCGGCTGGCCAGCTTGGTGGGCACCCCGATCAAAGCAGATGAAGCCACTGCTTTTCGGACGCGGTTGATGTACGCTAGGATCTTTGTGGAGATTCGGGCAGGGGGGAGCTCCCAAAGACGGTGGAATATGAGATTCCTTCTGGAGAGGTGCTTACCCAGAAGGTGGAGTATGAATGGGTTCCCTACCTGTTCTCGATGTTCCTGCTTCGGGCATCTGGCCAGTGCCTGTTCAGAGGTTGGACCTCCGGCGGACCCTATTATCCCACCTAGTGCGGCCACAGACGCCCCCTGTGATATGGATGTCAGAGATGATAGCGGAGAGGAGGTTTTGGAGGGCGAGGATCATCATCCTGTAAGTGTTGGCGGTTTGAGCCTCGTTGTGTCTACTCAGCTTGGTCCCACGGGTGAGGCCAAGTCCACTTGCCAGGGGCCGAGTAGTATAGTTACCAGTAGCATGGTTGCGACGGAGATTGAGGCGCGTGGGGAGGGCGGATCGTCTGGAGGGCAGGTCTACTGTAGGAAGAGACGTGTTGTCGGCCTATTGAGAGATGGCCCCTCCACGGAGGTGGGACATACCACAGACAGAGAGGAGCCGGTGTGTGTTGACAACCCTGTCTGGACGTTGGTTCTATCTCAGGTTGCTCCCCACCAGGCGGCTCCGACTGGGATGGAGGAGGATTTCTTAGCGACGGTTGCGGCTCCTTCCCCAGGTGCCACACTGGGTGTTTCACAAGGGAACCTCACCTCTCATTAATTAAATGGCCATTATCGCCTGGAATGTGAGGGGGGCGTGTTCGCTAGGGAGGTGGAGAGAGATTTGTAGGGTGCTCCACAGAGAGAAATGTGACATCTCTGTTATCTTAGAATCCAAGATCAAAGGCGAGAAGACTCTTACTCGACGGACCCCTTTCATTGGGCCCAACAGCACAACCTGGCTCTTTGTGACATGGCCATGATTTGGGTCCGCTGGAACTTGAAGAGTTGGGATGGTGACTTGATCTTGATGATGGAGCAGTTGATTGCCATCTCCTTCGTGAACAAGGGTGACTTCCGGTTCCTGCTGGGGGCTGTCTACGGTCACAATGACAGAAGGAGGCGGGAGTCCTTATGGAGCGACATCTCCCGTGTTTCATCTCCTGCTGACTCGTCGCGTCTTCCTCTGCTCTTGATTGAGAACTTCAATGCCCTTCTACACCATGGGGAGAAGCTCGGTGGTCGCCCGGTTCCAGATTCTATCCTTTATGATTTCCAGAGATGCCTCTTGCTTGCGGGGCTTCGGGGTTTGTCTCGCTCAGGTTTCATCTGGACTTGGCACAACAAAGCAACTCATAATAGGGTTGCTTGTCAGCTTGATCGAGCTCTGGACAATGGGGAATGGTTCCGTCACTTCCCCAACACTTCGGCTGAGGGTCTGGCAGCCGGGACGAGCGATCATTCCCCTATCAGGGTTGGCTTCACTGCTCGGTCTCTTGGAAAGTCCCGTCCGTTCAGGTATAACAACAGTTGGTATCTCTCGGAGGGCTACCTGGAGGCTGTCACGGAGGAGCTTGCCAGCGGTCAGGAGGGGACGGTGCAATTCCGCTTGGTCCGTCGTCTCAAGGCCACGAAGAGAGCCCTTAGGAGTTGGGTGAAAGGGTTGCCCAAGTCCACCTTAGAAGATAAGGAAGTGGAGCTGCGGACCTTGCAGCAGGATTTGCAAGCTGACATGCTTAATAGGGACCTGGCGGCTAGAGAGAAGGAGCTGATCGGAGAAGTCAACATCCTGAGGCTGCAGAAGGAAATTAGCTCGGCCCAGCGAGCCAAATGTTCCTGGCTGAAGGATGGTGATCGTTACTCCAAGTTCTTTTATGATGTTATCCGGACAAGACAGAATAGGAACAACATCTCCCAGCTCCTTGATGCGGATGGCAATCTGGTGGAGACACCGGCTGAGATCCAGGGCGAGGCTGTCAGGTACTACTCTGAGTTATATTTCCAGACTGACTACCTTTCCGTGTTCCCAGAGGTTGTTACGAAGAGATTGGTGACTCCTTATGGAAATAGCATTCTCCTTGCTTATGTTTCACTGGAGGAGGTGTAATCTATTGTCAAGATGGCGGACCCCAACAAGGCTCCTGGTCCGGATGGCTTCAGCAGTAGTTTCTTCAAACGCCATTGGGACATTCTGAAGTTTCAGGTCGTGGAGGTGGTCCAGGAATTCTTCACCAAAGGAAAGCTTCTGAAAGAACTGAACCACACCTTCCTGACCTTGGTACCGAAGAAGGAGGGAGCGACAGCTTTGGCGGACTTCAGACCTATTGCGTGTTGTAATTATCTTTATAAGATAATTACGCACCTTATGTACCGGCGAATGGAGGGGATCATGCAGGACTTGGTATCCCCGAATCAGGCTGCGTTCATCAAAGGGAGGTCGATCGCAGAGCACAGCCTCCTGGCCCACGAGATGGTGAGGGGATTTAGCAGACCCGGAGGGGAGAAAGCTTGTGTTAAACTGGATCTGAGGAAGGCGTATGACATGGTGAATCGTGACTTCCTCTGCCATCTGATGTCCGCTATGGGGTTCGCGGACCACTGGGTTGAGTTGATCCGGGAGTGCATTACGTCCCCTACGTTCTCTGTTATCATCCAGGGCAGTCCTTATGGGTACTTCCAGAGCAACCGTGGGCTTAGGCAAGGTGACCCATTGTTCCCTTACCTGTTCACACTGGTTATGGAGTACTTTACTTGTTTGATGGATCTGGCAGTGCATCGTGGACGGCTGGTACCTTTGTTTCGGAGGATGGTCCCCCCAGTTACCCACCTTATTTATGCTGATGATCTGCTTGTCTTCATCCAGCCTTCGACGGAGGGATTGCAGACGCTCGCGAATATTATGGAAGATCTGAAGTCCTTTTCGGGTCTCCAGATGAACAGGGATAAGAGTAGGGTCTACTTCAGCTCCTTGTGCCCCCGGAAGGAGGAGCGGGCTGATGTGCTGGGTATCGCGAGGAGTGATCTTCCGGTGAGATACTTAGGTGTGCCTCTCACTGTGAATTATGCTCGGGATCAGGATTGCCATAGTCTGGTGGAGTATGTCCAGAGGAGAGTGGAAGGTTGGCAAGCAGCAGGTCTGTCATTTGGCGGTCACATTGAGTTGGTCAGATCGGTGATCACGGCTGTGGCCCATTTTTGGCTGCAGTCCATCCTCCTACCGGTGGCCACCATTCGGCGAATAGAGAGACTATGTGCCGATTTTATCTGGAGGGGAGGTATGCATGCGATCCCTTGGGACCAGCTTTGTCGGCCCAGGAAGGAGGGTGGAGTGGGACTCAGACCGTTGCGGGAGATTAGGGAGGCTTCTGCGCTTAAGCTGGCCTGGAGATTCATCAGCGGGGGATCCCTATGGGCGGATTGGATGCACAGCAGATACGTGAAGCAGGACAGTTTTTGGACGTGTTCTTCTGACAACCAGTCAGTCACGTTCAAGACTATCTTGAGACACAGGGGAGTGCTCAAGTCTGCTATCAGGAGGGTCATGAAGGACGGGTCGGGTACGGACCTCTGGCGGGACCCTTGGATTGATCGGTGGTCGCTGTTGGACATCAGAGGAGCCCCGACTCATCAGGAGGACAGGCGAGGTCTGACGTGCAGCCGCATCATACGTAATGGGGAGTGGAGGCCGGACTCTTATCGGTTCACTAAGGGGCTGGGTGGGAGCATTTTGTCTACTGTCATTGATCCGACTTTACCTGCGGATCGGTGAATTTGGGAGCCGACTGGAGCTTCTACAGGGACTGGGGAGTTCCAATTCCGTAGCTGCTACAACCTTACCCGGCATGCCTTCCCGTTGAGTTCGGATTATGAGGTCGTTTCGTTCAAGGGCCTGGCCAGGAAGATGCAGTTATGTGTTTACAAACTTCTACTAGGCCGTCTTTTGACGAGAGATCGCCTGAGTTCGTTTGGTGTGTCGGTTCCGGATCCCAAATGTGTGCTTTGTGGTTTGGAGCCTGAATCTATAAAGCATATCTTCTTCGAGTGCACTCTGGCATGGCAGATCTGGGCGGAGCAGAGTCATGTTTGGGGGTGTCCGCCTCCGAAAAATATGTTGGGGACATCATCACGGTGATCCGAGATAGTAGGGGAAGAGGGCAGGACTGGTTCCGAACAGCCAGAGTGCGTCTGGCTGCTGCGGTTTGGCATGTATGGCGGGAGCGAAACCGTCGGATCTTTGAGGGGCTGGTCACCCCTCCAGTTGGCATTCTCCATAACATCGAGTTTGATGTAATGCTATGGAGAATTGATGAGTGATGAGTAGGAGTCCCACTCTGTTTTATGTTGTATGATTATGGCTTTTCATTGGAATAAAATTCACCTTTTTTCCATATATATATATATATATATATATATATATATATATATATATATATATATATATATATATATATATATATATATCAGCTTTTTAGCAAAAAGGGATTAGAAACAAAATTTATATAAATGAAATAGTAATTTAGTAGAAAATTATTCGACCTAATAAAGTTAAAGTTAGAGAAAGCTTCATAGCAAACCTTTCCTGTAACTTTCTTACTTTCTGCAGGAAGAATAGCTGGATAAACACGCCCCTTTATACTGAATCTGTGGCTGCAAGATGCCAAGTCTTTGTCAATAAATGAAATGTCAAGATGCAAGCATAATTAAATTAAAGGCAACAATATATCATGGTGGGGGTTAGTCATCACAGGGAGGAGGGGGGGAAGGGTTTTTTTCTTTTTTGCAAACACCCCAAAACCGGTGAACATACCATTGCCAAGCAAAACCCTAAAGATAAATAAAACTCTTATGCGAGCAACGTTATGAAAACCAAGGATCACAATATCAGTATCGGGCCCTTCCTATAAGTATCGCGATCGGCGTATGGACAGTATCGGAGTTTTCGGATTGAAGTATCGAATTTTTTGGTATCGAAAAACAATAATTATTAATAAATTATTAAAATTTATAATAATTTTTTTAATATTTTTAGGCATAATTTTAAGTATTTCCTATGTTGTTTTTTGGAAATTTGGAATTAAATGACATATTAGTCACCATTGTCAATTGGTTTACCTGAGATAAATAAGTTTTTTCTTTTACATGTTTTTACAATCTTACTATGCTCTGACACCCTTGCTTATTAGTCTTTTTCGTTCAATTTTTTTTGTTGAATTGACTGAAAAGAGACCCATGATCTCCGTATCGGTCAATACTCAACCCAGTATATTATACGGTGAATAGATAGTGCTATTCTGCCAATGTTAAGAACTATTTTACACCATATTTTAGAGAGAGGCAACTATGTCGGCCCTGTTCTCTATAATGGCTCTTCTCATGTCTCTCTCCATGTAATATGGGTGTTATTTTTTGCATGTACAACACGCTGAAGATACAAAAACTCGGTATCACTATCTCCATCTATCTGAAAATCCTTCACCTCCTCCATTTTACAATTTAACTCATTTTTCACTTAATAGAAGGAACCTCCAACATTCTATTAATTCACTCGTTTCTTACTCTTATCATTTTTTGGACATGTAGTTTTTAACTGTCGAACTTTTGGGCAGGTCCGAACTTGATATGAGGCCCATAAATGTGGCTACTACTTCAGGCCCAAAATTTTTGAGGGCACCAGATTTTCTTTTATACTATTTAATGTATGTAAGTTCAGTTTTGAACAAAAATCCACGGACTCGTTCTAATCCTTTTAGCTCCGGAAAAAATTTTATTATACGATATTTATAACGTCGTGTACTAGAATACCAAGAGATAAGTCAATTGGTTAGTAAAAAAATGGTACAGTCGCTGTCAAAATTCTCTTCTCTTCCATTGCTCTCAATTTTCTCTACCTTTCCGTCGTTGTCGATCTCTCTCTGTGTTTCTTTATATTTTGGTTATATTTTTACTTAAATTTTATGTTGATAATAATATTGTGTATATATATATATATATATATATATATATATATATATATATATATATATATGATTTGATTATTTGATCCGCATATCTTTGGTAAAAGGAACAATCTTCTCCTTTGAGTTCAATTGGAACATGAAAATGTGAATGAATGGGTGCAAGGTTCTAAACGGTGGTAGACGGGTGCATGGCGGAGAGAGTCTGCTACCGCCTAGACGGCCGATACATTTTGAACATTTTTTACTATTTTACCATTTTTTTTGCATAATATGCATATTTTAATAGTATTACATGCATAACTAAGTTGTAGAACGAAGATTTATAAAATTTAAGTTTTGTAAAAGTGAACCATAGGCCTATAATGCTTAAAAAACTTTTTTGACCAAAATATCTTGTTAGGTATTGCTCCGCCTAGGCGCCCGTCTATGCTGCCAACCTCCGTTGGCCGCCTACTCCACCGCCTTACCGAAAAGCGGTGCGGAGAGAGACCGCCTACCGCCGAGGCACCGCCTAGATGGGCTAGACGGCTGTCATTTAGAACACTGAATGGGTGTTAGTTACTCTTTGCTCGGGGCATAGTGGAAAAAGGAGGGGATTCTAGAACGAAGAAAAGGATCGAAAGAATTGAACAAGGAGCCGTATATATAAAGCTTTGCAAATGACCTCTAGCCTAGTGATTAACAGAGATGCATGCGGTCCAAGTGGTCGGAGTTCGAGCCCCGGTGGAGGCGAGTTCGCCACAATTACCCATTGCTTCAATATATATATATATATATATATATATATATATATATATATATATATATATAAGCTTTAAGGGTACCATGTTTAGAGTTCGCCTCATGTGGTAAAATCTAAAGGTTGGCACCGCTTTTGGGTTAGTGGTTTAATCCAGAGTCATTTGTGATTAATTCATTTAGACAAAAAATGACTTGATGATGATGCCTTGGATCTCATTGGTAGGTCAGACTTATGCTGGTGGATCATCACAGGGCATGAATGAAGTTAAAGTGCAAAGAAAAAAAAGGGAAAAAGGAAGCAAGCCTGCATGCAGATACGACTGATTTAAGGAACGGTAGTTTGGCATGTACGGCGAGAACGAAATTGACATATATTTGAGGATCTTGCGCTCAGTAAATACGTTGTACAAAGAAACATAGAGGCTGATATAGCTATCTTTGGGCGCCTAGACGATTCACTTCGTGTCTTGCACGGGATCATATTTATTTAATACTTCCTTTTAGGGTAAATGTCACTTTGGTCCCCGAATGTTTGAAATGTTTTAAGTTTTAGTCCCTCTCCATATATATTTTTGGTCATGGAGTGACTAAGGGGGGCGTTTGGTTCAAGTTTTTGTGGCTTGGGAATGGGTTTTGAATTCCTTACCCATGTATATGTGTGGTATGTTTAGGATTGGGAATGAGAAGGAAATAGGGGGGAAAGCTATTCTCATTGACTTGGGAAAGCTATTCCCAAGCCCCCCGGAATAGATTTGCTTTCCTAGAAATGATGTTTGGCTATTTTGTTTGGACGGTTATACACTCTTCTTGTTTTCAAATTTTCAACTTCTATCCCAAAAATGTAAATCATCATGAAATTAATGAAAGGGTATTAAAGGAAAACTAAATAAATTAATATTTCTATCCCTTGTAAACCAAACATCGAGATGAAAATTTTTAAAATTTTAAACTACCTATTCCCAACCTGACCGAATATGAGTATGAGAATGTTGAATTCAAAACCTATTCCTAGGAATACAAAAACTTGATCCAAACGAGCCCTAAAAGTTGAACTTTTGAAACATTGGGAAGAGAGAGAGAGAGATGGGAAGTAGTGATTACTGGGCATCGAGGATGGCGGGAGAGGAAGTGGGGACGCGCTTGAGGAGAACCTGAACCACCTCCTCCGCCATCAGACTCCCGTACACAAATACGTTGTGGAGTTGCGTCGCTGAGGAAGCCATTCTCTCTCTCTCTCTCTCTCTCTAACAACTGGAACGGATGGAAGGACTTCTTAGTTTAGGGGGAATTGGTATCCTCTTTGTTGGTTTTAACAGATTCTGGCGACTCAGCTTTTCCACGGATTATTATATATTACGTACACCCAATTCCTATGTTAGGGTCTGTAACGGTATTTTTTTTAACAATTTTGAAAATTTTTGAATCGACGGTTTATAAAAATCTCGGCTTGTTAATTTGTTTGAGTTACTGATTTTGGTCGACTTGAAAATTTTTCAAAATCGATGTAATGTGATTTTGGGTGGCTTTATAAAAACCCCAAATCGATGGATTTGAGAAATTTTATTATTTTACTCCATTTATATTCTTACAAAATAATATATAATTATAACTACTAATACCCTTTTCTATTTAATTTATTGGTGTAAACCATTTTCAGAACCGCTCGCAAGTGCAAGCATGGATTGGACCGGTTTAAAAACGACAACTTAAAAATAACCCAAAATCGGACCCCTCATAACCGCTCATAACCGGTACTCTATAAACACTCATAAACAGGTTTTGAACCGATCATTTATAGATGCGGACTCGATCACCCTCCACTTTGATACAATCCTCAACAAACGAGGACTTCCAAAATCAGTCCTAAAAAAGTCATTAATTTATAAAATTTTGGCAGCCTTAAATATGTACAGGACCACCAAAAAGCAATCCTTATTTTTAGGACAAACAATTTTGAAAGTACTAGTTGTATGCTTCCTAACCATTTTGTAGCAAAAATGCTACATTGCCCGCGGGCTTGGATCGCAGTCTTGGCCCGCGGGCCACGTGTCGCCTCCCAATTGGCTTTTCCCTGCTAACATCCGGGCCCACCAGCCCCCCAGCCAATTAGGAGCCGACACGTGACCTGTGGGCCAGGACTGCAGTCCAAGTCCGCAGGCAACGTAGCACTTCCGTTTTTTTAGTGCTTTTACCCGGCCTTTATTGATGATAGAGTTACACAGTGGATTAGTGTTTTCTAGGAATTTGCACGAAATACGATGAGAATGTCATTGACTTTTGAGTATCGGGTTTATAAATCCACAAGTCACAAGTCAGATATGATGAGACATTGACTTTTGAGTATCGGGTTTATAAATCCACAAGTCACAAGTCATATATGAGATGAGAGATTAAAGGATTTTGTTAGGCTTTTTCTAAGGGCACCACACCATTTACTTGGGCTATCCCAAAAAATTTTGAAAAAATTACAAGTTTGCCATCAAAATTTTTTACTTGGGGCACCACACCAATCAGTCCTAGAACTGCCAGCAGGTTGGCAGTCCTAACATATGTTAGGACTGCCACCCTGCTGGCAGTCCTAACATATGTTAGGACTGCCAACTTAGTGGCAGTCCTAGGACTGCCAGCAAGTTGGCAGACCTTGGAGATGCTGTCGATCCTTCCTCCACTTTCGACGACGACTTCCCCGAGTTCGACCTCCACCACCACCACCACCACTCCCCCCCCCCCCCCCCCCCCCCCCCCCCCCACTTCCCACGACCTCCCCCTCGCTTCCGATCTCGATCTCGACCTAGACCTGGAGCTCGAGTTCTCCGTCGACGACCTCCTCCTCCCTTCCTCCTCCCCTTCCGATGACGAAGTGGATCCTCCGCAGCATCCCGATCCGCACCCTCCCTCGCCCGAATCCGTCAATTCCGCTGTGATCAACCACAGCATGGCGGAGGCCAAGGACCACGGAGGACGACTCTCAAGAGGAAGGCGGAGGATGAAGAAGGATGCGGCGGCTGGAGGCGGAGGAGGAGGAAGGAGCGGCGGCTGGAGGAGGAGGAGGAAAGAGGAGGGAAAAATCCTAAGTTTGGGATAGCCCCAAGCAATTTTCGGGACGTCCCCAGTAAAAGTTCCTCAAACTTGGGCTGTCCCCTAGTAAAATGACACCCCAGTAAATTGTGCGGTGCCCTTAGAAAAAGCCTTTTGTTAAGACACATGTTAAGGACATAACTTTTCATTTTAAAAATTGTGACTAATATCCAATAAATATTATTTTTATTTTATTTTATTTTATTTTATTTTTTTTGCATTGGAAATGTTATCAAAGCTTGATGCAAAAATATTTGCATTGTTGATCACATTTTCAAATAAAAAATTATTATTTTTATATTATTTGATGCCAATCACAATTTTCAAAGTGAAAAGCTATACATTAATTATCCTTAACGTGTCCTTAGAACACATGTTAACAAATCTGAGATTAAATAATTTATATATACTCAATTTAACCATTTGAAATATGAGACATTGATATACAAATGAGACGCATGTATCGCCATGTCACATGGATCAAGAGCAGTAGATTCGGACTCAAAAGTACATAGAAAGTTAGTATTGGATCCAAATCTTTGCATAGCAAATCAATTGTTCCCAAATTTCGTGTCCCAACCATATCTCTCCTCTTTTATGCTCTCTTTTATAAAAATGTGGGTACCATAAATTCTGAGTGTAATTTTTTTTATTATAAAATTTATAAAACTCATATTTTTATAGGAGATGGAACATAGTTTGAACATTAGATTGGAGGACAACAGACCCGCTCTCAAAACTTTGATCCTTATGAATTCCAATGCAAATTTTATTTTCAGATGTCATGAACTTGGCTCTTGGGCTTTAAACTTTGTTCAATCACTTATTTGGTTATGCTCCCATTTTGATAAAAAAAACCTTTGTTAAATCATTTATCGAACTTGGTTATGATCCATGCATATTCATCACTTGGATTATGATATTCAGATGAACAAATATTATTGTATCAACAACAAATTACTGCTCAACTATGTAAACTCATTTTTCTTGAATTTTGATAATTTCATTGAATAAATGTCAGGTGCTACATGATATTTCCCACTGGTACTCTTAACAAGCTAAAGTAGGGAGTACAACAAGAGTTAGTTTGAACAGAACTGACCCATGAGAACTTGAATGACATGAACCAATGGATTAAATTTGGAGTTTTTGTGTTAACCGTCACTGGGAGAGAACTTGGATATATTGTGTCTCACTGTCTTAACTCCTAACAATAATTATCATCTCGAATCCACGGCGGTGGTTTCCTGGAGGGGGTTAAGATGCATGAGAGGGAAGTGAGACTTGAGGGAAAGATGGGCTGCCGACGCCTTCTTCTTTCTTTCTGCCTTCCAAGCACCCTCCTCACTTCATTGGCAAGCTCAATCACATAGTCATCTTCATGATCTGAATTAGAACTCGTGATTAGATTCAGCATATCAACTTTTTTGTAAATAATTCCTCAGCGAGGACAGAATTTCATCAGTTGGTATCTATTTTATCAGAGTAGTTCAATTCAAGTACATAATATTCATATACCACCACCAAGCTGGTGGGGTGGTGAGCCAAGGAGGCAAGCATTGTATAATCATACCACTTTCTTGTCAGTGTTCCCATCGACTAGGAATAATCTCAGAATTTAACGTATATTTCATCGAACAAGTTAAAACCAAATGATGCAACGTTCTTACCAACAGGCCGAAGTGATCTGGGGTGGAGCAAGGGGTACATTTATATTTTATAATACTTTTGCATCTTTACAATACTTTTCTACTTAAAACTGTGTGTTAGTGTGAAGTGCCCCCTTGTGACCTTGTCAGAATCATAGCTATATGGCCCCTGTTCATATCTATGTTTCTCTGAGAAAAACAGGTAGTCTATGGATCATACCTATATCAAACATTGCTTTCTCTAACAAAAATAGGTATTCCCTGTTGTTTCCGCAAGGTCCAGTTGCAGTAGCAATTTGCCTGCAATGTGGAACGAGTGCACTAGATTAGTAAAAATACTGGCAGTAACTCTAGAAACTGTCCGCAAAGGGATAACAAGGTTCGCAGTGGCCAACAATAAACGGAGTTTAACCTTGCCATCTCTTCCAAGGGGGCTGGACCTAGATAGTACTTGTTTGATTCCTTGTCAGGAGTAGAAGTGAACCTGTATGGCAAACCATATGAAAATTATTGATTTAGTATCAATAAAGAAAAACTTGCAGAAGCTACAGGCTAAGCTTCTTACACTAAAACTCCAGTAACAGAGTGTGAGAACATCTCCTCCTGAGAATGGATGCCAAGCAATACATGAGGAAGAGAAGGAAGTGATACATTGTAAGGATGATTAAATAGCAAATGGAAGTTTTCCTTACCTTGTAAAAGTCTACAGATGTTTTTGTGTCGTACTCACATTCTCTTCTTTCCAGATACTGTGAGATTAAATTTTCAAATAAATATTTTCATTATCAATTCATAACAAGCATTAAGAATTGAACCAATATGAATAATACCTGCATTGCGTCTCTTTCTTTTTCTATGCCTCCTTTGACACAGTATGCAGCACCCCACTGGAAAGAACCATTTGATTTGTTACGCAAGGCAAATGCACAAAGGGATTTAGAATAAGAAGGAAAAAATTAACTTGTGCCGTTACTTCAGTCATCTATCTTACGTAATTATGAGAAGTTGAACCTCTTGTATTTTATAAATTTCATTTTCTTTGCCTTTACTGTACTTATCATGACCAACCAAGTCTTACATTACATTATTCACAAGAACTGATTGCAAAGAGAATAGTGTGTAAAGTTCACAAGTACTTGCATTTTGTTCCTAGACAAAATCACAAAGCTTTATAAATTTCATTTTCTTTGCCTTTACTATATACTTATCATGACCAACCAAGTCTTACATTACATTATTCACAAGAACTGATTGCAAAGAGAATAGTGTGTAAAGTTCACAGTACTTGCATTTTTTCCTAGACAAAAATCACAAAGCTGTGGCCTATAAAAGGACATTTTTATTTAGATCAGAACACAGCAAGTAGGTGAGTCTGACTACACAGAATACAGTATAAATGAACCAACATATAGTTACGAATATCTTAGCGCTACATCTAAATAGCAAGATATGCTTACGCAAACTGCTCCTTTCTTGCCTCCAATGTACAGGTTCTAGCTGGAAGTTCAGGTGTGCCTCTATGGTCTATGCAAGCTGAAAGAAAAAAACCCGAAGACGATCAATATCCCACACTTGCACTATGAGAACATATCCTGTTTTCAAAACATTTGGGGAAATGGTATCTTACCAAGATCAAACACACGCCTGTAGTCCTTGATGTAGCCTATGATTTTCTCGTCAAAATCAAAACCAGGGTTCCCACTAGTGACCCATACCAAAAACCCACAGCACCATTTTCTTGTGGTTGACCTTTCCTGCAGGATTTAGAAGATCTATATAATCATAATCATTTGTACTTGCTGATGTTGCTGAGAGTACAGCCCTAAGTAGAGCTAAATGGAAGATGATTCAAATACCCAACCCCATGATTTTGGGAAACATGCTTTCTTGTTGTTGTTGTATATTATCATTATAACTAATCATTTACCGTGAACTTATGATACAAGGAGACATTTCAATAAAAGGATGAAAAAGGGGTATCACCAAAACTTTGTTCAACTCCCACATGACTAGTAAGAAAAACTATACATGTCATTATATATATATATATATATATATATATATATTATATATATATATATAATATAATAATGACATGTATATGTTTTTCTTACTAGTCATGTGGGAGTTGAACAAAGTTTTTGGTTGATACCCCTTTTTCATCCTTTTATTGAAATGTCTCCTTGTATCATAAGTTCACGGTAAGATATTATAAACTGATAATACAACAACAACAAAAAGCATGTTTCCCAAATCAGGGGTTGGGTATTTGAATCTTATCTTCCATTTAGCTCTACTTAGGGCTGTACTCTCAGCAACATCAGCAAGTACAAATGATTACTGATTATATATCTTCTAAATCCTGCAGGAAGGTCAACCACAAGAAAATGGTGCTGTGGGTTTTTGGTTATGGGTCACTAGTGTGGAACCCTGGTTTTTGATTTTGACGAGAAAATCATAGGCTACATCAAGGACTACAGGCGTGTGTTTGATCTTGGTAAGATACCATTCCCCAAATGTTTTGAAAACAGGATATGTTCTCATAGTGCAAGTGTGGGATATTGATCGTCTTCGGGTTTTTTCTTTCAGCTTGCATAGACCATAGAGGCACACCTGAACTTCCAGCTAGAACCTGTACATTGGAGGCAAGAAAAGGAGCAGTTTGCGTAAGCATATCTTGCTATTTAGATGTAGCGCTAAGATATTCGTAACTATATGTTGGTTCATTTTATACTGTATTCTGTGTAGTCAGACTCACACTACTTTGCTGTGTTCTGATCTAAATAAAAATGTCCTTTATAGGCCACAGCTTTGTGATTTTGTCTAGGAACAAAATGCAAGTACTTGTGAACTTTACACACTATTCTCTTTGCAATCAGTTCTTGTGAATAATGTAATGTAAGACTTGGTTGGTCATGATAAGTATTAGTAAGGCAAAGAAAATGAAATTTATAAAGCTTTGTGATTTTGTCTAGGAACAAAATGCAGTACTTGTGAACTTTCACACTATTCTCTTTGCAATCAGTTCTTGTGAATAATGTAATGTAAGACTTGGTGGTCATGATAAGTATACAGTAAAGGCAAAGAAAATGAAATTTATAAAATACAAGATGGTTCAACTTCTCATAATTACGTAAGATAGATGACTGAAGTAACCGGCACAAGTTAATTTTTCCTTCTTATTCTAAATCCCTTGTGCATTTGCCTTGCGTAACAAATCAATGGTTCTTTCCAGTGGGGTGCTGCATACTGTGTCAAAGGAGGCATAGAAAAAGAAAAGCCGCAATGCAGGTATTATTCAATTATTGGTTCAAATTCTTAATGCTTGTTATATTGAATTGATAATGAAAATATTTATTTGAAAATTTAATCTCACAGTATCTGGAAAGAAGAGAATGTGAGTACGACACAAAACATCTGTAGACTTTACAAGGTAAGGAAACTTCCATTTGCTATTTAATCATCCTTACAATGTATCACTTCCTCCTCTCCTTTCATGTATTGCTTGGCATCCATTCTTCAGGAGGGAGATGTTCTCACACCATCTGTTACTGGAGTTTTAGTGTAAGAAGCTTAGCCTGTCTTCTGCAAGTTTTTCTTATTGATACTAATCAATAATTTTCATATGGTTTGCCATACAGGTTCACTTCTACTCCTGACAAGGAATCAACAAGTACTATCTAGGTCCAGCCCCCTTGGAGAGATGGCAAGGTTAAACTCCGTTTATTGTTGGCCACGCGAACCTGTTATCCCTTTGCGGACAGTTTCAGAGTACTGCCAGTATTTTTACTAATCTAGTGCACTCGTTCCACATTGCAGGCAAATTGCTACTGCAACTGGACCTTGCGGAAACAACAGGGAATACCTATTTTTGTTAGAGAAAGCAATGTTTGATATAGGTATGATCCCATAGACTACCTGTTTTCTCAGAGAAACATAGATATGAACAGGGGCCATATAGCTATGATTCTGACAAGGTCACAAGGGGGCACTTCACACTAACACACAGTTTTAAGTAGAAAAGTATTGTAAAGATGCAAAAGTATTATAAAATATAAATGTACCCCTGCTCCACCCAGATCACTTCGGCCTGTGGTAAGAACGTTGCATCATTTGGTTTTAACTTGTTCGATGAAATATACGTTAAATGAGATTATTTCCTAGTCGATGGGAACACTGACAAGAAAGTGGTATGATTATACAATGCTGCCTCCTTGGCTCACCACCCCCACCAGCTTGGTGGTGGTATATGAATATTATGTACCTTGAATTGAACTACTCTGATAAATATATACCAACTGATGAATTCTGTCCTCGCTGAGGAATTATTTACAAAAAAGTTTGATATGCTGAATCTAATCACGAGTTCTAATTCAGATCATGAAGATGAATAGTGATTGAGCTTGCCAATGAAGTGAGGAGGGTGCTTGGAAGGCGAAAGAGAAAAGGCGTCGGCAGCCCAGCTTTCCCTCAAGTCTCACTTCCTCTCATGCATCTTAACCCTCCGGAAACCACCGCCGTGGATTCGAGATGATAATTATTGTTAGGAGTTAAGACAGTGAGACACAATAATCCAAGTTCTCTCCCAGTGACGGTTACACAAAACTCCAAATTTAATCCATTGGTTCATGTCATTCAAGTTCTCATGGGTCAGTTTCTGTTCAAACTAACTCTTGTTGTACTCCCTCTTAGCTTTTAAAGAGTACCAGTGGGAAATATCATGTAGCACCTGACATTTATTCAATGAAATTATCAAATTCAAGAAAAATGAGTTTACATAGTTGAGCAGTAATTTGTTGTTGATACAATATATTTGTTCATCTGATTATCATAATCCAGTGATGAATATGCATGGATCATAACCAAGTTCGATAAATGATTTAACAAGGTTTTTTTTTTATCAAAAGGGAGCATAACCAAAATAAGTGATTGAACAAAGTTTAAAGCCCAAGAGCCAAGTTCATGACATCTGAAATAAAATTTGCATTGGAATTCATAAGGATCAAAGTTTTGAGAGCGGGTCTGTTGTCCTCCAATCTAATGTTCAAACTATGTTCCATCTCCTATAAAAATATGATTTTATAAATTTTATAATAAAAAATTACACTCAGAATTTATGTACCCACATTTTTATAAAAGAGCATAAAAGAGGAGAGATATGTTGGGACACGAAATTGGGAACAATTGATTTGCTATGCAAGATTTGGATCCAATACTAACTTTCTATGTACTTTTGAGTCCGAATCTACTGCTCTTGATCCATGTGACATGGCGATACATGCGTCTCATTTGTATATCAATGTCTCATATTTCAAATGGTTAAATTGAGTATATATAAATTATTTAATCTCAGATTTTGTTAACATGTGTTTAAGGACACGTTAAGGATAATTAATGTATAGCTTTTCACTTTGAAAATTGTGATTGGCATCAAATAAATATAAAAATAATAATTTTTTTTATTGAAAATGTGATCAACAATGCAAATATTTTTTGCATCAAGCTTTGATAACATTTCCAATGCAAAAAAAATAAAAAAATAATAAAATAAATAATATTTATTGGATATTAGTCACAATTTTAAAATGAAAAGTTGTCCTTAACATGTGTCTTAACAAAAGGCTTTTTCTAAGGGCACGCACAATTTACTGGTGGGTGTCATTTTACTAGGGGACAGCCCAAGTTTGAGGAACTTTTACTGGGGACGTCCCGAAAATTGCTTGGGGCTATCCCAAACTTAGGATTTTTCCCTCCTCTTTCCTCCTCCTTCCTCCAGCCGCCGCCTCCTTCCTCCTCCTCCGCCTCCAGCCGCCGCCTCCTTCTTCATCCTCCGCCTTCCTCTTGAGAGTGTCCTCCCGTGGTCCTTGGCCTCCGCCATGCTGTGGTTGATCACAGCGGAATTGACGGATTCGGGCGAGGGAGGGTGCGGATCGGGATGCTGCGGAGGATCCACTTCGTCATCGGAAGGGGAGGAGGAAGGGAGGAGGAGGTCGTCGACGGAGAACTCGAGCTCCAGGTCTAGGTCGAGATCGAGAATCGGAAGCGAGGGGAGGTCGTGGGAAGTGGGGGGGGGGGGGGGGGGGGGGGGGAGTGGTGGTGGTGGTGGAGGTCGAACTCGGGGAAGTCGTCGTCGAAAGTGGAGGAAGGATCGACAGCATCTCCAAGGTCTGCCAACTTGCTGGCAGTCCTAGGACTGCCACTAAGTTGGCAGTCCTAACATATGTTAGGACTGCCAGCAGGGTGGCAGTCCTAACATATGTTAGGACTGCCAACCTGCTGGCAGTTCTAGGACTGATTGGTGTGTGCCCCAAGTAAAAATTTTGATGGCAAACTTGTAATTTTTTCAAAATTTTTTGGGATAGCCCAAGTAAATGGTGTGGTGCCCTTAGAAAAAGCCTAACAAAATCCTTAATCTCTCATCTCATATATGACTTGTGACTTGTGGATTTATAAACCCGATACTCAAAAGTCAATGGCTCATCTCATATCTGACTTGTGACTTGTGGATTTATAAACCCGATACTCAAAAGTCAAGACATTCTCACGTATTTCGTGCAAATTCCTAGAAACACTAATCCACTGTGTAACTCTAATATCATCAATAAAGGCCGGTGATAAAAGCACTAAAAAACGGAAGTGCTACGTTGCCTGGGACTTGGACTGCAGTCCTGGCCCACAGGTCACGTGTCGGCTCCTAATTGGCTGGGGGGCTGGTGGGCCCGGATGTTAGCAGGGAAAAGCCAATTGGGAGGCGACACGTGGCCCGCGGGCCAAGACTGCGATCCAAGCCCGCGGGCAATGTAGCATTTTTGCTACAAAAATGGTTAGGAAGCATACAACTAGTACTTTCAAAATTGTTTGTCCTAAAAATAAGGATTGCTTTTTTGGTCCTGTACATATTTAAGGCTGCCAAAATTTTATAAATTAATGACTTTTTTAGGACTGATTTTGGAAGTCCTCGTTTGTTGAGGATTGTATCAAAGTGGAGGGTGATCGAGTCCGCATCTAAAATGATCGGTTCAAAACCTGTTTATGAGTTTTATAGAGTACCGGTTTGAGCGGTTATGAGGGGTCCGATTTTGGGTTATTTTTAAGTTGTCGTTTTTAAACCGGTCCAATCCATGCTTGCACTTGCGAGCGGTTCTGAAAATGGTTTACACCAATAAAATTAAATAGAAAAGGGTATTAGTAGTTATAATTATATATTATTTTGTAAGAATAAATGGAGTAAAATAATAATTTCTCAAATCCATCGATTTGGGGTTTTTATAAAGCCCCCAAAATCACATTACATCGATTTTGAAAAATTTTCAAGTCGACCAAAATCAGTAACTCAAACAAATTAACAAGCCGAGATTTTATAAACCGTCGATTCAAAATTTTCAAAATTGTTAAAAAAAATACCGTTACAGACCCTAACATAGGAATTGGTGTACGTAATATATAATAATCCGTGGAAAAGCTGAGTCGCCAGAATCTGTTAAACCAACAAGAGGATACCAATTCCCCCTAACTAAGAAGTCCTTCCATCCGTTCCAGTTGTTAGAGAGAGAGAGAGAGAGAGAATGGCTTCCCAGCGACGCAACTCCACACGTATTTGTGTACGGGAGTCTGATGGCGGGGAGGTGGTTCAGGTTCTCCTCAAGCGCGTCCCCACTTCCTCTCCCGCCATCCTGATGCCCAGTAATCCCTACTTCCCTCTCTCTCTCTCTTCCCAATGTTTCAAAGTTCAACTTTTAGGGCTCGTTTGGATCAAGTTTTGTATTCCTAGGAATAGGTTTGAATTCAACATTCTCATACTCATATTCGGTCAGGTTGGGAATAGTAGTTTAAAATTTTAAAAATTTCATCTCGATGTTTGGTTTACAAAGGGATAGAAATATTAATTTATTTAGTTTTCCTTTAATACCCTTTCATTAATTTCATGATGATTTACATTTTGGGATAGAAGTTGAAAATTTGAAAACAAGAAGAGTGTATAACCGTCCAAACAAAATAGCCAAACATCATTTCTAGGAAAGCAAATCTATTCCGGGGGGCTTGGGAATAGCTTTCCCAAGTCAATGAGAATAGCTTCCCCCCTATTTCCTTCTCATTCCCAATCCTAAACATACCACACATATACATGGGTAAGGAATTCAAAAACCCATTCCCAAGCCACAAAAACTGAACCAAACGCCCCCCTTAGTCACTCCATGACCAAAATATATATGGAGAGGGACTAAAACTTAAAACATTTCAAACATTCGGGGACCAAAAGTGACATTTACCCTAAAGAAGTATTAAATAAATATGATCCCGTGCAAGACACGAAGTGAATCGTCTAGGCGCCCAAAGATAGCTATATCAGCCTCATGTTTCTTTGTACAACGATTTACTGAGCGCAAGATCCTCATATATGTCAATTTCGTTCTCGCCGTACATGCCAAACTACCGTTCCTTAAATCAGTCGTATCTGGCATGCAGGCTTGCTCCTTTTTCCCTTTTTTTTTTTGCACTTTAACTTCATTCATGCCCTGTGATGATCCACCAGCATAAGTCTGACCTACCAATGAGATCCAAGGCATCATCATCAAGTCATTTTTGTCTAAATGAATTAATCACAAATGACTCTGGATTAAACCACTAACCCAAAAGCGGTGCCAACCTTTAGATTTTACCACATGAGGCGAATCTAAACATGGTACCTTAAAGCTTATATATATATATATAATATATATATAGATATAATATCTATATATATATTGAAGCAATGGGTAATTGTGGCGAACTCGCCTCCACCGGGGCTCGAACTCCGACCACTGGACGCATGCTCTCTGTTAATCACTAGGCTAGAGGTCATTTGCAAAAGCTTTATATACGGCTCCTTGTTCAATTCTTTCGATCCTTTTCTTCTTCTAGAATCCCCTCCTTTTTCCACTATGCCCCGAGCAAAGAGTAACTAACACCATTCAGTGT
>JANAVB010019393.1:17500-20000 GCA_029216955.1 Iris pallida
GTCGAGTGCGGGAATTGAATAGCGTCGAGCTAGAATGAGTTGAACTCGATTGAGTAAAGTAAGATGAGTATCGATAGGGGTGCTATCGAGCGACGATGTCGTCGGTGCGATATAGATGAGCGTGCTTGGGTTTTGAGGTATGGTTCGAACGGGATTGAAGAAGTCGATTTTGAATCAAATAATAAGTTGAGGATTGGTTGAATAACTTCATTCCTGAGTGGTGTATGCGATAGGCTCAGGGATGTCGAACGATGCGAATTGAGGAAAATAAGTTGGTCAATGACTTAAGATGGACGGATGAGGAATACGTGAAATTGGTTGGAGGAAATTGATATTGTAAATGATTCGAGGGAAAATGATCAGAATTGGTGTTATGAATGTCGAGGAAATTATCCAGTCGGACGATAGCACCATTCGCACGACTCAGAATTTGGTTGCAAAGGAAGATCGTCAGGTTACGCATATCGTCGATGGTATTGAGGCGTATCAAAGATCGCTATGCGATAACTCGGGGGTACTCTAACTCAGCGAAAGACGATCGTGCAAGTGTTATTGTTCGATTGGATGCTATGTTTTGGATTTTTATTTGAGATGAATGTTGGATAAAAGTGATCGTATCTTGATGGTTATGCGGATGGCCACAACGTCGACGATCTTGTCTTGCGCGAGCGCAACTCTAGTCTCGCACATGCGTTGCGTCGGATTTGGGGCGATCGTTCCGCGTGAGAGCTGACATGGTGATTCATGTCGCGGGAATGATCGAACTCGAAAAATCAGGACGCGGCAACTTTGATTGTCGCGACTTGTCGGTCTGATGCGAATGAAGATTCGAGGATGTTTTGAATTGTGATCGATGAATGAAATGAACTTGAGGATTGAGTAGGTCCAATCCGCGCATCGAGAATGAATTAGTCTAGACACAAAACAAGAGTTACGTCCCGATGAGAATGACTATCTCGCGGGAGCGTGCATGGTGATTCATGCCCACCGCGGATAATCTGACTCGCGTGAGATCGGGGCGCAACATGTTGTTAATGCTAGACGACCTCGTGATCGGTTGCGTGAATTGGTAGAGATGACTTCGGAAATGTGAAATGTGGATTATGGTTTAGCGGTGAATTACGTAGTAGCGTGCTTAACTTGGAAGGATTAATAGGCGTATTATGTCGAACGTGTTTGAAGAGATAGTCTATGCAAGATGGTTTGTTGAACGAGCGATGTTGATACGTCGAAGAATTTGGTCGAATGCGAGTTGTTGTAGGATGGCTTTACCGAATTACTCGAACCCCGTACGACGAATGTTGGGATGTGCGTAGGAAATCGATGCTCGATGTTTAGAAATCGGAGTGATGCGAGCTTGGGTAGAAAACCCGTACTATCAACTTGGTTTGACCTTAGGATGGGGTCAGTGTTGATATTGTTGTTTGGGAACTATGATTCCAATACTGACGAAAAGACATAGCCTAACGGTTAGGCAGACGTCCGAGTGTGAAGTGGTAGGATTTGTGGAGGCACCACTCGCAAGCTCGGTTGACATGCATGTATATCAAGGACGCTTGAATACGTGCACGATCCGACTCGAGTGGTGATGGCGAATTCTCTATCACAAGGCTTGGCTGAAATGCATATATTTTGGGGACGCCTGGAATATGTGCACGATCCAACCAAGTGATATGTTGAATCAAGTAAGACTTGAGGAATGGAAAAGTGTTGAGGATTTTGAAATAGAGATTCAAAGAAAAGATTGAGGGTAGCGCGAGCGTGGCTCGGATTGAGGAAACGCATAGGCGTAGTGTATGCGAGAGTTCCTGAATGTTGAGTAAAGTGGTAAGACAATAAGTAAGTACTCAGTAAGTCTCGAGGACGAGACTTGTTCTGAGTGGTGTATGTTGTAGTGCCCCGTCCCGCTCAGTCAATCGGAGGAATCGAGACGCCGACGGCGTTCGGACTTGGCCTTGCAACGGCCGTTTGAAGACATCGCTCAGGTGGGGTAGTTTCGGTGAACTTGCCTCATCTTGGCCTTCACATAATAAATCGTGGTTTCAACTTGCACAAGTAGGCTTGAAGATAAAAGATACGAACCCACATAGCTAAAGGGAATAATCCCGACGGGTCGAAATGAGTTAGAACATGGAAAAACGTCCCACGGTCGGCTTAGAGTTGGTACACGGCATGCTTTGAAAATGACACTCGGTCCTTCGTCCCGTGGCTTGGGAGAAGGAAAGTTGGTCTTCGACACAAAGTTATGAAATAGCCTAAGTCATAGGCGTCGCCTGCGTGAATGCTTGTTAAAGCATGCACGGTCCCATCGTCCAGGGCTTGGCATAGCCCTGGCTTGCCCAAGAGTTAAGTTGCGTCGCATGACTGCTGGCGTAAGCCTAAGCACCCAAATGACTTGGTCGTCCAAAGATGAGTACGTGCACGGCACATTCCCTCGGAGCAAGGCTCGGCGCAGCCTTTGCTCGATAGGTGTAGGCTTGAGTAAGTTAGGCAAAGTTAT
>JANAVB010019394.1:0-23951 GCA_029216955.1 Iris pallida
TTTTATTTTATTTTTAGGGAGAAAAGTCGCACATCCGTCGCTAGAGCGTCGGAGATATAGCGACGGATAGTCAGCCGTCGCTATGGCATCGATTATTTGACGGAAATTTGTGTGGAGAATGGCGGGACAATTCTTCGACTACATACGCAGCGATATTTCAGTCGGCAAGTATCAAAAATAGCGCTAACGGGCGACGTATTAATATCCGTCGCTAGTCGTCGCTACATATACGTCCAGACTTAATTGAAACGGCGGAGGAACTTTCGTATTCCCCCCAATTTACTCTCTCTCTCCTCTCTCTCTCTCTCTCTCTCTCTCCCCGCGTCTTCGGTGATCGGCGTCGGCGTCCTCTACTCTCTCTCTCCCGAAGGTAATCCCCTCTCTCTCTCTCTCTCTCTCCCTCTCTCTCTCTCTGTCTCTCTCTCTCTCTCTCTCTCTCTCTCTCTGCGGTGGTCGTAGGGGCAGCGGGGGCGGTGGGCTTGGGGCGGGGGCATCGGGGGCTGGGCGGCGGGCTTGGGGCGGGGGCATCGGGGGCTGGGGGCGCTGGCTTGGGGCGGAGACGTCGGAGCTGAGCGGTGGGCTTAGGGCGGGGGCGTCGGGGGCTGGGCGGCGGGCTTGGGGTGGGGGCGTCGGGGGCTGGGCGGCGGGCTTGGGGCGGGGGCTCGTGGGCTGCGGCGGGCTTTGGTCGGGCGCTGGACGGCGGAGGCTGGACGGCGGGCTTGGGGCGTCGGGGGCTTGGCGGCGGGGGGCTTTGCTTCTCAAATTCATCTGAGTTTATATATTGGCTAAATAATGTGTTATCCATATTGGGTGTTATCCATTAGTTTGGTGGTGTTTGGATTAGTAAATATGAATATGGGGTTTGGGTTCATGGTGTATATGTTCACTGTCTCAAGGACAGTGCGAGTTCTTCATCTGCCTTTTTTGTTAAGAATATCCTTAGGACATTCGCTTCACCAAAGTCACTTAATAAGTAAAAAATTTCCTAGAAAACTGACCCTTAGAGTGTATCAGTTGTGTGCTTCTATATAGATATTATATTTATACATCTAACTGTGATATACATATGTGTATGTGACAATCTCAGTTAGCGACGGACTAGCGACCGGTTAGCGACAGATATTTTCAGCTCCATTTGCATTAATCTACGGTACGACATGGTGATCATAGTCCCGGTAGCTACTGAGACCGGGAGTTCTATTCATCCAGCACCGGTAGCTAGTGAGTCCAAAAATTCTATTTATGCAGCACTTGCAAGGGACTACATCTCTCCTCACGCCAAAGATCCCGCTTATTCGAGGTGGTTGTGTGATCGTATCACTGAGCGTTTGCGTTAGCTGCGTCGTTCTCATTAGCTATTAGTACTTATTTGTATTGGACTATTTGTATTGGGTTGTTTTTATATTAGACTATTTGTATTGGACTACATATATGAATTTGTACTATGTCAATCTCTGGATTGTATTGGACTACGACATGGTGATCAGGACATAGTCCATTCAGCCATTCGACTGGCGAGGCAAAAACTATGTATCCGTGGATGAAGTTGACTGTCCTACGACCCTCATCCCTCGACAATGATGATACGACAACCAACCAGAGAGGATACTCTGAGAGATCCATCTGAGTAGGACGTATACTCTGAGAGATCACCTTTACAAGAATGATATCAGTAGTGGGATTGAGTGTTGGAGGAGATATTATCAGAGTATACGTCCTACTCAGATGGGTCTCTCATCGTTACTATTTTTTTCTGACAGCATGGTGGATGTGCTCCGTCAACAGATTCTTGCTCCGAGCCAAAACTTTGCCCCGGAGCTCAAGTGGACATCCTTCGTGTAGAGCTCGAGTGAGTAAAAAGGATATGGCATCAAGAAAGAAGGCTCGCGACCGTGGGTCGTCGAGGGATCTCAAGGATAGAAGTCTTGAACATGGTTTTGGAAGAGAGGGTAACACTGAAAGAAGGATGACTGTGTGAGACGTCAGTTTGAGTCGAGTCTTGCATGGTCATGGAAAACTTGTCGACAAGGGCGATGTTTCCTCGAGCGGCAACCCTGGGCCATGGGACCGACTCGGCCTGGGAGGAAACAGGGTATAGTCGTGCATAAGGTTTTAGCACGGATTAAAGCGGGGGCTTGCAATGGAGCAAGCTACTTGCGTTGAAAGGTCCCCGATTTAACCAAGCTATATGTCTCAGGATAGCTTATTATGCTAGTGACCAAGTTCATATAGATGTCGGCAAATAGCGGCTATCCGCGTGTATGCCTTTGGATTGAGTCGAGTTGAATATGTGTACAGTTAGAACACAAAGTTTGGGCCTAAGATTGGGTTTCAACATAGGCGCCGTGCTTCAGCACGAGATGTGGCGTCGAGTCTCAAGTGTGGACATATGAGTTACAAAAGTTGGGTTTGAGTTATTCGAGTTTAAGTCAGGAATCGCGTAAGACAAGTTGGCTAAGTGACACTAAGTTCACAAGTCTCGATTGGGTCAGTTGATGGTCAAAGTAGCAAGGGCTGATAGGCGGCGATATGGTTAAGTCCCACTGAGTTGCGAGGCACGGCCTCAGCAAGTGTTTGTTGCACGGTTACATGGAAATGGAGTCTATCGTGTAGTTGTGTCTCTGATTTTGGGCCGTAAGGCAAACACGACTTGATAGGTTAACGTTGTTGGCACGAGAAGGGTCTAGAGGCAAAATATGAGTTAACATTGTTGTTGCAAGCACGGGATGGTCTAAAGACACAAAATAGGCCAAGGCGTCTGTCCTAAAAACCGATCCTACGGAAAGAGTAGAAAGACAATCATAAAAAGGGACTATGTTACACACAAAGTAAATTAACATGTTAGTTTTGTATGGGTGGGCGAAGAGCTCATTCTACCAGTACAGTTGAGTACTGACACCCACATAGTTTTTATGTGCAGGCACAGGTAGAAGCTCGTGGCGCGGAGCTCGATTGGATGCGTCGAGGCACGGAGTTCCTTGGCGATTCGAAGCGTGCGGCCGCATGGAGTCAAGACTTATACGGGACATAATATATGGACGTCACCTTTCGAAGCTTTCGCTGGCTCATGCGTTGTATCGAGAGATGAGAGAGAGCAGAGTGAACTTGTAAATGTGAGAAAAGTGAGCTCGAGAGACTTGTAATCTTGGCCCTGTGCCCTTTGTAATCTTTGTTTCAATATCAATAAATAGCTTCTTGAATAACTTGTGTTTTGTTTTAAAATTTCTGCTGCTATTATTCAATGTCTCTGTATGGGACTTCTGTGCGACGACTCCGTCGCAGCCGCTGAAATCGGCCGTTATGGAACCCGTTGCACGAGCGCAATCTAGGCTTGTGCGGCATCACGCCTTAGCGAGGACGATCGCTCCTACGGGACAGGGGCGTGACAGTTGGGCGGGGAAGTACTAAGTAAATATGTGATCAGATATTAGACCCTATCATACTGTATATTGCATACTACATAGTAGACCATATAGACCATGCGGTATAACTGTTCCATGACCGATCACATATCGAAATGTGTACTTCAACTCACGTAGATGGTTATGCTTTCTTGTTCCATGCTTTACTTATCATCATATAGTTTTTGTTAACTATTCCGCTTTATCTTCCTTATTTTACAGTTTATTACTTCATCATGTCTGTCATTTTCTATTCATGATTTTTATAGTTGTTATTATATATTTGGAACTATATGCATGGATTGTACTCGTTCCATTCCTGACCGAAAATCTATTTTTCAGATAGTCGCTTGCTACTCTATGTGTGGGACCCTTGGGAGAGATACGACAGTATTGAAGGCCAAAACCTAGAGACTAGTTAAATAGTTGAGTATTCATTTAGTTGTCTTTTTTATTTTTGTGAGACATTATATTTTTATAATCAAATGTAACTTTGGATATTGTAATTGATTTAGTTATTGTGAATGAGCAAATTAAATAAAGATTATTAATCATTATGATTTTGAGCATTGTGGTCTAGACAGCTACGATGTTGATTCTGCAACGTAGGCTGGACTTGCGCATGCATCGTATCCCGAAAAGCGGGTGCGGGTCGTGACAGAGCTTCCGGGTATGCCTCCAGTTTGGAAGATTGAGTATTATATTGATTTGGTTTCGGGAGCAGAGCCAGTGTCAGCGTGAGTCTATAGGATGTCTCCTTCAGAGTTGTTGGTGTTGTATCAGTGTATTGAGAAGCTTAAGACCAAGGGATTCATTCATCCTAGTGGATTGTATTAGAGAGCTCCAACCCTTCTTGTAAAGGAGAAGGATGGTTCATCGCGTATGGTCATTGACTATTGTCAGCTTAATGCGGTGACCGTGGAAATAAGTATCCCTTGTCCAGGATAGATGACTTGTTTGACCAGCTTAGTGGAGCAGCTGTGTTTTCGAAGATCGATTTGCGATTTTGGTACCATCAGATCAGAGCCAGAGAGCAGGATATACCCAAGACGGCGTTTAGATCTCGGTATGGCCATTGGGAGTTCCTTGTTATGCCTTTCAGAGCGACCAATGCGCCAGCGATATTCATGGATCTCATGAATCGCAACTTCATGTCCCATTTAGACCAGTTTGTGATAGTGTTTATTGATATCTTAGTCTATAGTCAGACTGTGGCAGAGCACGAACAGCATCTTCGCGTGGTTCTTCAGATTCTTTGTGACCATCAGCTTTATGCAAAGTTCAGCAAGTGCGATTTCTGGCTTGATCGAGTGTCTTTCTTGGGTCATATTATTGCCGAAGGTGGTGTATGGTGTTGAGGTCGACCCTAAGAAGGTAGAGGCTATTGAGTGTTGGCTAGTACCCCGTACAGCTTCTGATGTGCGCAGCTTTCTGGGATTGGCTGGTTACTACAGACGATTTGTGGCAGACTTTGCTAGGATCTTCGCACCCTTGACACGGCTGACGTATAAGGATGTGTGCTTCGAGTGGTCAAATACTTGTCAGGTTTCTTTTGAGAAACTCAAGCAGATTTTGATTTCAGCTTCTATTCTGACATTACTCGTCGGACCAGTTGGATTCACGGTATATTATGATGCGTTAGGCCGGTGACTTGGTTGTGTCCTTATACAGTACGGTCGAGTGATAGCTTATACGTCTCGTCAGCTTCACGACCATGAAAAGATCTATCCGACGCAGGATCTTGAGTTTGCCGCAGTTGTATTTATCCTCAAGCTCTGGAGGCAATATTTGTATAGTGATCGTATAGGATCGATGGTACCTCTAGAGGGGTGAATAGAGTACAGTAAAAAAATAATTACCAATAAAAAATTCTAAGCAGGTGAAGTAGATAATCAATCAAATTTATAGTACGAGTAAAGCAGTAAATAGTAGAGGTAAGAAAGCAATACGCAAACACAGCAGGTTTATACTGGTTTCTCTCTGAGAGGACTAGTCCAGTTCGCGAGAACTCTTGCTCGCTATAATCCACTACTTCTTATGGGCCAGTGGAATCTTTATGCCCAAAACCCTGATTCAAGTAGTCATTTATTTGGTACCTCCCAAGGGGCGGGAACAGCCATTCTAACCCTTCTTGGGGGATTCTATCCACAAACGCAATGCTTATGGCTGAAGAATCGAGTACTAAAGAAAAATTGCGATTGGGGATGAACAAAACTACTTGTTTGTTTTGTTACGACAATAACACTTAGTAAAGTCAAACTGACAAATGATTTAGGTTTCGCTATAAAAAAAGGTTTATTTTAGAGCAAACCTACACTACATAATGAAAGGTACCACAAAGTGGTATTTGCGATCCCAGGTAAGATTGGTTCAGGATCATGGGATCTTTTTCTATCAGATAGGAAGGGCTGTTGCAAAAAATGTACTTCTAAGTAATTGCCCCATAGATCCTATAACTGTATTAGTGCTAGATAGAAATGATAACTCCAACGATTTCTTTGTCCACAACGCCTACTATTTTCGGGAATTTGTCACTTCAACGATCTTTGATGGTTATACGGGTATCCAAAGTATGAAAGAGATGGATGTTTGTTGTCCCAACCATTCTTGCTAGTCCCAATACCGATAAGGAAAAGGGTATTTTATAATACAGTTTTCATTACACTGCGTGCTTTACTCCGAAGAACATGCCAACTTCAACACTATCGTGTCTTTATCTGAAGCTCATGATCAAACTTCAATAACACCTTTCTGAGAAAAGCTTTTATACGCCAAGCTCTGTACAACTCGAATACTCCTAATCGGAAACCACCGGCACTAGAAGAATCGGGTTGTCTTGGAGATTTGAAGATTGAAGCTTTGTAATTTGAATAGAAAGCTTAAGAATATGATAGAGAAGATGAAGAACGAAGAATGAATGAGTGAATAGAAATGAGAATTTTTTCTCTTTTTATAGGTTTTTCTAAGACAGAGTTCGGGCAGAACTCGATAGCCTAACGTTCCTAATTTTGAACATTGGTGATCCAAAAGAATAGGTAAAGCTGCTGACCAGGATGAAATCCAGGTGACCGAGTTCGGTCTGAGTTCGAGCAGAACTCTGGACGAGTTCAGTTACCAGGGTTTATGGTCAACCTGATTTGGTTTTGGCTTTTGGATGTGGGTTTGGTTTGGTTCAGGAAATGAATCAAGTTTGGGTCAGGAGAAATGGATCAAGGATAGGTTTTAGGATTGATCTTTTCTAAATGCCAGTGATCTCGACTTACAATTTAATCTAGACTCAATAAAAGAAAAATACAGAATAAATGTAAAAAATTAGAGGAGATGTAAATTATAATTTTTGGTATCTTTTCATATCACATTCGGAGTTTTAAGTCAATTATCGAAATCGGTTTGACTATGGCTTAATGGGCCAACAATCTTTCCCATTTTGATAATTTGACAAAACTACGATTGATACTAAAGAATGTTCAGCTCTATTTGGAAGTAGACTTGATTTGGTACTGGAGGTACGGTTGCAGCTTTGGCCGTCAATATTGGTACAATATAATTTCTCCCTCGTAATGTACAGTCAAGTCTTGTTACTCCCCTGTAACAAAACATATCAGCTAAATCTGTCTAGAAAAGAAAAAATTTCTCCAAACAAACTTTTAGCGATAAAATATTTGTAAGCAACATGTAGAAGAGCATTTTAAGAATTCATTATTTAGTATATATTACTCCTCCGTTTTGTCATATGAACAAAATGATAGTAGTAATACTCAGCACAGTCAAGAGTAATATCAAAATATTAGACATAAAAACATGAATAATGCTGAAATACGAAATACTCGCATAAACTGAAATAGAGAGAGTACATACGATACTAATAAAGCTTATAATGCTTGAAAGAAGTATTTATCACCAATACAAAGTCACACACAAAAAATAAAAAACATAACTAGCGGTGAACTATCACAAGGAAACATATCCTCAATCATCATCCTCATCATTATCATCAGCAGCAGCTCTGGAAGGACCGGTCTCAGTAGAACGGTTGGGATCATATCGGGCAGCAGCAGGGTCAAAGTAACACTGAGCCTCTGGATCATCAATCCGATAACTAAGTCTGGCAGGATCACGAACCATAGGGATGGGTCCACTAGGGTTATGAGCAAGACTGTATGACATATCCTATATAGAGTTGGATATGGCCTGGAGCTGGAGGGTAGTACAGAAATCTATGGAGCGAAACTGATCCAACATAAGAGTCTGAAGTGACTCAAGAGTAACACCACCGGGAGGATGAGTATCAGCAGCTAATGGGTCAACTAGAGGAGGAGCCGGAACAGTAGAAGCAGGAGCAAAACGATGATGCTCATGAAGATAAGAAGGAGCACAATCCTTGAGTCTAACCTCAAAGTGCTGAAAGATGTAAGGAAGATACTCGCATAAAGAAGAAGTCGTAATTTTTTGCGACACCGTTCCATAGCGGCAATAATAGTCTTGGGTAGACTGAAGGGGATGTGAAAATGGAGATGATAGATAGCTGAAAGCTCTAGATAGAAAATCTCATCAATGGCGGTATTCTTTGGAATGATGGTAGAGAATACCATTATATGAAGATCATAGAAATAGTTGTTCAGATGCCTAGGGCGAAGGGTGCCTTTCGGTCGAGGGTTTGGTTCACATAAAGAGTCACGAAATGAGTCAAAAGTTGATCCTTCGGGAAACTGGACAGAAGTGATATCTACTAGGGCTTCTCCAGTATTGGAAATGTTAAGTATGATAGCTAATTCATCATTATCAAACTCAATATCGATTCCACCAACTTTTGTTTTCAATTTCCCGTTAGTGACCGACAAGTTGCAATAAAACATCTGAATTGTATTGGCATATATAGGAAAACTAGATTGAACTAAATCTAGCAATTAAAAAATGTTCACATGGTCAGAAAATAATATAAAATTAATAGGAGCACCCGAACAAAGTTTTTTTTTATGAAAATTATTAAACCACTCATTTGATGCCTCTTGAGACACAAATATAAATTCATCAAAGAAATCTTCGTCGAGTTTGGATGCAGTAAAAAGAGAGAATGAGGTCGCCTCATGAAGAGTAGAGGATGAACCTTCATCAACCTTTCTTTTCTTTTTCGAAGAAATAGGAATTTTAGGAGCCATGGAAAATTGAAAGGAGTGGAGATAGATGATTTATACCGAAATTGAAGGTAGATAGTGGAAGAGAACTTCGAGAGAGCTCTGAATCCAAAGTTTGACGACATAAGAAGCTTGGAGGAGGGAGAACCAAGAAGTTAGGGTTAGGGTTTTTGGTAGAAATATGGTGACTGTGACGATGTTGAAGATGATGTTGAGGGTTTAAATAAATAGGAGGCTCGGTTGTCCAGCTTTTGTTCGAATTCACCCAGACCGAGCTCGGTCCGAGTTCGGCCAGAACTCTGACCGAGTTCGGTCACTTGGGAATCAGAATAGAGGTTGGAAAGGGTGTGATAGTTTTTAACATAAATACGAAATTAATTCAAAATAAATGTGTTAAACTAAATAGTTAATATTGATTAATTAATAACACATGAATCGCTTCGAATACTTCGTGTTAGCTGTAGGGACCGGATCCCAGGTAGCGGTAGTCCAAAAACTAGTACACCATGTCGCTTCAGACTATTTACACCTGTGTGACAGAAGGGCCCTTTCGGCTTATAATCAAAATAATTTCTGTGAATTCATGAGTATTAACTAATAATATTTAATTATATTACTTCAACATCAAAAATTTCTAATTCCCTTCGTATAAAGTTAAAACGATCTTCAACCAAGGGCTTAGTGAAGATGTCAGCTAGTTGATGTCCAGTGTCAACAAATTCTAGGTTAATGTCACCTTGTAAAATATGATCTCTCAGAAAATAATATCTAATTTCTATGTGTTTAGTGCGAGAGTGACATATAGGATTCTTCGTGAGATTAATGGAGCTAGTGTTATCACTAAAATAGGGATGTGATGAAATGATAACTGATAATCTTCTAAGGTTTGCTTCATCCACAAAATCTGAGCACAACAACGTCCTGCGACGATATACTCAGCCTCGGTTGTTGATAGTGCAACAGAATTTTATTTTTTAGAAAACTAGGAGACTAAAGACTTTCCTAGAAAATGACATGTGTCCCTAGTACTTTTACGATCGACTTTACATCTGGCAAAATCCGCATCCGAGTAACCTATCAGGTCAAAGGAATCGGTTTTGGGATACCAAAGACTAGTCGTCAAAGTTCCTTTAAGTTATCACAGGATACGCTTAACGGTGCTCACATGTGATTCTTTAGGACAAGCCTGATACCGAGCACATAAGCATACAGAAAATATAATGTCAGGACGACTAATAGTTAAATACAGTAAACTACCAATCATACCTCTGTACTTACGTACGTCAGTCGGTGTACCACTTTTATCTATATCAAGCTTTGTAGATGTTGCCATAGGTGTGCCAATTGGTTTGACATTGTCCATTTCAAATTTCTTTAGCAAATCTTTTGTATATTTTTGTCACGACCCGCACCCTAGAGTAAGGGCATGAGAAGTGGGTACGTCCAGCCTACGCCGTAGTGTCGACGGTAGAACGATGTCCTAGATCACAACATCTAACAATATAATGCTAAGCAGTTTATACTCCCCGAATGGGGGTAACATAGCAGATACAGTCTCAATCACATCTAAGGTAGAGCATGATAAAAGATAGATAAAACATGAAATCCAAAAGAGATACAGCAGATAGAAGTCTAAGTGTCTAAGATACACAAACCCAGAAATACATCTCAAAGCTCAAATACAGTAATCCATAAATACAGCTCAAGACAACTGAAAATAAGCTATAAGCAAAACCCTAGCTATCTATACAACCTCTATTATATCTCCTCTAGGCTAGTAGGCAACCTCCAGGCTATCTGTAAAATTTATCAACAGGTCTAGTCAGGACAGGAGCGAGCACAATACATCTAAACAGTTCATAGCAGGTTAGAAAATAAAATCATACAGTAAAGTAAGATACAGGTACTAAAAGAAATACAATATATAAACAGAGAGAGAACTGTAATAGAAATATCTACTATAATAGAGAACTAACAGTGGCTAGTGAGTCAGAGTACAATATAGACTTGTAAATGGCATAGGATGATTCTGATGAGACACTACGGAATGATTCTGATGAGATACTACTTGGATATTATTCACATGTCCACTTCTACTCCCCCGTACCTCCAATCAATACACAAGGATCCATCCAGGTTATGTCATGATTCATGCAACGGCCCCCGAAGGGTGGTACATGATAGTCCCATAAATGGGAATTCTAGGAAGCCCAATAAATGGGAGGATTCAAGGAAGACTCTGTGATCATGAAAGTACATGTCACAAGTGATTCAATAAACCAATAAAGCATAGTGATACGCCAGGTAAGTGAAATGCACAGAACATGAAGTATCCGATGCTCCCTGAGGAGATAACATCTCAAGAAAGGATCCATATAGTACTAATCCGTGTGACCAACGTGACAGTATCAAGTAAAGTAATTTAAAGCAGGAAAATAATTCTAAACAGGATATGAAATGATCAAAGAATGTACTCGCCTGGTATCCTGAATGTCCGAAGAGAATATACTGTCCGAGGAGTGGTGTATGTCTCCTATAGAACAGTATAAGTCACAACTGCTATCTATTTCTAAGTTTCTGTTTGCAAGTACACCCGTATCTCCCAATGCTAAGAAAAGCCACGGCTAACCTGAAAAATGTTGTTTTCCAGTCAGGAATGGAACAAGCACACAAACCGACGACAATACGAAAACACAATAGAATTTACAAGACATGAAAATAACATATGAGAGTTGAAAACTAGAAAGTACTGATGACATGTCAA
This sequence comes from Iris pallida, assembly GCA_029216955.1. Lineage (NCBI taxonomy): Eukaryota > Viridiplantae > Streptophyta > Magnoliopsida > Asparagales > Iridaceae > Iris > Iris pallida. Next base: position 11,301 of record JANAVB010019394.1, read on the forward strand.
TTGATGGAGAAGACCAGGAAAACAAATAAAATCATCTATCTATGTGATTTGAATCTCCGTTTCGATATGTGAACGGTTAGGGGGTAAATCTGGCACCCTACACGTGTCGTGTGCAGCTGCTATTCTCCACGAAATACAAGGGAGATAGTTCTGGGTAGTCCACATGTCTACTAAAATATTTCCCCTCCCGACTACTCCGTGTGACGAGCGTGTCAACAAGCAGCAAGACATATGTATAAACATGAAATGTATATACTACAATGAATCGAAAAGCAATCAGAAAGTGTACTTGCCTGAGGTCCTTAGCTGGTGAAACCAATAATTTTGTTGAGTTCAGTATAGTCCAGTTGGCTAGGAGTGAAGGAGTTCGGGTTTGCAGATGAAATATGAAATAATCGACTAGTCACGATAAAATAACTTGATTAAGGGTTTAGTCACAAGGTCAAGGATATAGTCATTTCTAAAATATTTATAGCTATTTTTGAAATCATATTTATTAGAAATTAAGAAAATACTAATACACAATTTAGGAACATATTTTTAGAAGCTTAATTGCTATCTAAACCTCTTTTGAGAAAATACTTATTTTAGAATACTTATATAAACTCTTGAATAAAAATATTAATAATAGGTAACTGTAGAAAACATTATTCAAATGAATGAAATGGAAAGTTTAGCTTCAAAACTCAAAACTATTAAAATTTAACCCAAAATATAAAAACAAATTATTTATTAATATGAAAGTCCAAAAATCAAATTAATAATATCAAATAAAATATTTTAAAGCTTAAAGTCTAAGTTTAATATTATTAACATATAAACCGAAACTCCCAATATAACATTTTTCAAAAATATATTTTTGAATGTATTTTATACATATTATTTATTATTCTAGAATCAATAATTAAATGATCATAATACTAATCGTAATATCATGGATAATAATAAAATAAGACAAAAGAATAAATACACACAATGTATATAATCCAGTATGTACACTAAAATATCATATACAATATGTAAACTGCTCATATGTCTAACTATGTGTATCTAAATATATATACATATTTTTAACAAGTATATACAAATAATATTATATTCAACTATATTGATATTACATTACAGTACATGTAATTTATTCATAAGCCAACCCGTATATGAAACAATATACGCAACAACATTTTTAATATTTACTATGTATATAGATATTGTGTATATAAATAATTATATAACCCTACTTTATACGTACATGTATAAAACATTAGGTAATATATACTAAAGAGAGGGGGTATTAGTAAATTACCCATTATGGCTATTAATGGTTAGCTTCTCCTTCATGTATACACAGGAGTCGGTTGCTCCTTCTTCTCCTACAAGCGAGGACATGAGTTGGGAAGGAGAGTTTCCCTCGTAGCAGGTGGCTGCCTGATACACAGATGACAACGCTCGACCAGAGGGTTGGCCGAGAGTAATGGCGGATGTAACGACTCGACGCGACGACGACGATAGTGGCCGTGCAGAGAGTAAGGTGTGCGGATGACCTCCCAGTCTGCGTGGAGCTGCTATCGACTTCGTGTTCGTCGTAGTGGAGGAGGTGGCCGGCCAGGTCCTCCGGTCGTGCCCGTCGAGAGCATAGCAGGTGCATGTACGGATCGAATGTGGCTGCTCAACACCGCGGCTCGTGGAAGAGCACATGCACGACTTCGACCGCCCATGTGTATTAGAGGAGCTGGCTCGACTTGGAGTCGGTTGTCACCATGACGCGGCGGTGCTCGCCATGTAAATGCACACGCGAAGGCTCGAGCGAAGCACGGAGACGGCGGAAAGAAGTTTTCCACCGTGGCTGCGCTGAGCTCGACGGTACGGCCGTCGTACCGAGGTACAGCACGTGGAGGAGAGGACTGCCACCGCTTCAGCGCAGCGGTGTGGAGAAGTCGGCGGGGTCCGGAGCTGCCGGAAGAGACAGGCGGCGCGCTCGAGGAGGAGCCGTCAAGATGGTTTCCGGCAAACACATCTGTAAAACCCGTAACTTTTAGTTAATTATTTGAATAATTTAATTAGCTAATTATTAATATAATCATTTAATTAGGAAATGGTATTTTTAGAAAATTATTAAATTGCATGTTTGCTAAATTAATATTTTGCCAGATTTATATTATTATTATTATATTATTTTTCAAAATATAAAATCCTGGACTTTTGTTTGTCTGGCCCTGTCCCGAACCCATTCCCGAGCACAAATTTATTTTTGAATTACTCTAGTATTTATAAAGAAAAGAAATTTTTCTTAAAAACAAAACCTATATGTAAGGCCCAACAGCCCATAACCCAATACTGCACACAAATATCTGGATCCAGCTCAACTTGGTATGGTCCAGTGCTCACAACTACTTCCGTATAACAAGGTCCCATTCAAGTCCACAAACTAACTTATCTAAACTACACATTAGAATAACCCTTTATACTCATTCCAGCACATTACGTTTAGGAAAGAACAAACTTTTTCATTCATTATTTCATTTACTTTTCATTCTTTAACCGAGCCCTCTTCGTTTCCTTTTCCGAACGTCCGTCGCCACCGCCATCACTCACGACGACCGCCGGCCTCCCCGAACGGCCGCCCCCTCCTCTTCCGAAACACCCAAACTCTCTCCACCCTATAAAACCCCATCCCTCCATTCACCATCACCATAAACTCCCAAACCCCCCAAACTTTTTGTGCCCTAGCCGGAGCTCCGCCACCGCCAGGCCGCCCGACCCAGCGCTCCTCAGCCCGAGTCCCGAGAGACCCTGCGCCCGGCCATCCAGGCCAGCACCGCCTCCCTTCGGTGCCCTAATTCCGAGCGGCCCCATGGTTTCCGCGGCCACCGCCGACGGATTCCCCTGCGCAGTCTTTCCGGCCTCCGACAGCCCCGACCGTCGGCCACCGAGCCCCTGTCCACGTTCGTCCCGACACCGTCGACCCCCTGCCGTTCCCGATCCGCTGTTTTTGGGTTTCACGTGGCCAATCCCGCTGTCTGTGTGTTCCTGGATCGTTCTTAGACTCTATCCGCAGAGTTCTTTTTCTCTAAAATTCACCTGAGAGCTCTAGCCGAGCAATTTCTGGTATATTTTCGTTGCCCCGTTCCCATTTTCAGTCTATGATGAATTTGGTCCACGAATTCTCCGAGAATTCGGTAAGCGTGATATTTTCGGATTTTCTGAAATCCTTTCGGAAACGTTCTGTGAGTTTTGGAATATTTCTATGGGTTTGGTTTTTTTCCAAATTCTATTTCGGAATTGGTTCTGTAGCTTTGAGTGTTCTGTTGGAATTTTCGAAGTTCATTTCGGGTTTTCCGAGTTTCATTTCGGTTTTCCGAATTTCGAAAACGTGCTGTGGTTATATTTTGGGTTCGATATTATTTTCGGGTTCTGGATATTATTATTTTATGGTTGGAAATTGGGTTTCCCTGGTATGGGACTTGTGATTGGTGTTTGTGGTACATTTTTCCAGTTTTTGGGTTGACCGAAAATAGAGAAAGTGCTGCCGAATTTTGCTATAAAATTTAATTATTTTAAAATGGTTTTTTCGGGAAAGAATGGTATTTTGGAAATTTTGGGCGACGACCGTATTGGTCAATGGGCCCTGGCTAAGTGCAAACGAAACCGGTTTCGCCTGGACGTTGAGGCATTAGCCTATATGACGATTGGACCAATATCTGAGACTCACTAATAAATTTATTTTAATTATTAGTTTTATTTTGAAATTAAATTGTAGGATTTTTAGGGACTAACTAATATTTTCCTTCTTATTTTAATTCATGTAAAATGGTCTGTAAAGGACATAAGCCCATTTATTTTCTGCAAATTTGTAATAATTAGTAATGTGGATATGATTTTCTAGTGGATGTTCGAAAGTGTAAATTTAGGAATACTGATAATAATTATAATATTTTAGAAAATTCACGTTATTCTCATTTAAAGAAAAATGTATTTTTATAGATAATTATAAATACTAAGTTTTTCGAATAAACTGATAAATACAAGTTTTTTCGAAATTAAATATAAATTGATGTTTCATAATTACAACGCACCGATAATCGCGTTTTGTTCGTGTTAACTAAATAAAGATAAAAAATTGATTAGGACAAAACTTAGAGATTGCAACTAGCATAGTTAGCATGGCAACTTTTGAATCTAAGACAGACTTCTCGATTGTAGGATTTCGAGGATAAGTCTGAAATTTATCTCGGAGACATTACCCTCATTCCAGTCAAACCAAGGAAAGTACAGTTTGTGGTAGTTTACAATTATTTAGTAATAGTTTTATTGCAAATTTAAACCACGAGGCAACACGGAACTCTCTCTGAGAGCATTGACTGTTTAACTATTGGGTACTGGGGGAGTAGTGTAATGAGTATGACCACATCCAAAACAGTATAATGACTGTGTTAGCTTATCCCTCATACACACGGGGATAAGCCATATCGTATCAATAGGATACAACTGTATAACCCAATCCGGTCATATTTATTGTCTATTCACATCATACTGTTTTAACTGTTGGAAAACCATTTATTTTAACTTGTTTAAAAATGCATAACTCCATTATTATTTCAATTGTTAAAATATCATGAATTGTACTTTGCTCCCTCCTAACTGGAGACTATATTTTTAGGTCCTATTGATGATGTCGAGCTACTGATTAGTAGCTATTATGATCCTGAGTTGTATCTAGTTGTGCTACCAGATGATGCTGGACTTGGAGATGACGAGTCTACTTTTTAGCTGTTGTCATTTACTATTTTCAGTTGTTGTTATTGAAAAAGACTATTTATTTTGTCAGTTGTAACTTTGTTGGATAAGTTTTTTTATCGGAATATTAAAGTTGTGACAATTAGTCTGTGTTGTTGATTACCTGCATGAGTTTATATACTACTGCCGTCTCAGCAACGGTGCAGGCTGGACATGATCCGATTCGACCCAAGAAATTGGGACCAGGTCGTGACAACATCGCCTGCTACACGTGTGTTCGCAACTCGAGCTCGGCAGAACCCCGTAACTAAACAAGTCTTAGGATCGGCTCTGTCGAATCTATGCATAGGGACGGCAGTCGTGCGTCGAAAGGAATAAGTAGTTCGATTGATAGTAATGGTGGGGCTGTGGTATGAGAAGAAGGTGTATGAAGGTGGAGGGGGCGCTGGGGAGTCCTCATGGAAAACTAGGGTTAGTTCTATAAATAGGAAGTTGAGATTACTTCTGGGCTAGGGATGGTTGGGCCTTGGGCTAAGAGGTTAGAAATTTTGGAAAGAAAATGTAATAGGGGAGGAAGTAGTTTGAATAGGATTTGGTTTTGGGTTGGCCCAAACAAGGAGTGCTCGGTTTACTTATGGTAAATAAAGTAGGACAAGTACTGTATATGTATGTATATATATTTCTTTACATATGAGTTTAGTTCCAATGAATTATTCATAAAATATGTACTTGCACAATACTATTTATTTCTATTTATAGTATTATAAGCCAAACCTTCATAAATAAGATTTCATCTATTTATGCCCTTACACATTAGGTGTACACTCTAGTAAGTATAGCCTAAGAATCCCAAATTCCACAAATATGTCTTAAGAAAAATATTAACCATATTTACAAAATAAAATAATATTTAATAGCAAGAGTACGGACAAAAATATATTTTAACCACCCTTTCTCAAATTTCATATTAAATCACTAAAACAAAATACCAGTACCATATACATCTACATGCACTTCGTTGGTCGCACTACCTGGCTACATAGGCTGGGGCTTGGTTCGGGTCCAGTCTGGGTTGGTTTGGTGCCACCGGATTTCCTAAAAGTAAATAATTGTTAATGATAAATAAATAAATTATTTATATGGGTTTTCTCACAACTTAGCCTGGTTTTCTTAGTTGGAACACACCTATAGCTTAGCCTTCCCTACTACGGCTAATACACTAGTCAAACCACGCTACTGCAATATCCGTGCCATGATTTCTAGTCGTCTTGCACTCCGAATTTAACAATGATTAAAACCTTCTATAATAATAACTATTTAACTAAATATTTATAAAATTCCAAAAATACCATCTAAGTCAAATAAATAATAATATAATAATAACTAATAATAATAATAATAAAATATTTTTTAAATTTTCGGGAAGAGGGGTTACAAATCTACCCACCTTAAAAATAAATTCGTCCTCGAATTTAAGGACTAGGATGATCAAATATTTCTAAGATTTAAATAAATTTTGAATCTATAAATCAAAATCAAACCATAATAATTAAAAATAATTCTAGATTAATAATATGAAAAAAAATGATCAAAACTAAATATAATACAATAATAATTTAAATGAGTAATAAGTTTATCCAATGGCTTGTAAAATATTTGTATATATTATCGAACCAATACATATATTTGTTGGTCCAAGACTAATTCAACTAATTACAATATACAAATTAGATTTAGTTAATAACTAATATTAGTAAATAATTTAAACAGTATTTTATAACTTCTAAATCTAATGTGGCTGGACAAGAACAAAAACAACAAAAAAATCTGTTGTCAGCAATTATCCTCTATAGAGGTTAAAATAAAATCCCTTTCCTATCTAGAACTTATCTCAATAAAATAAAATGAAACAACGACAATAACAACAAAAAACAAAAAAACCCTTTTAAAATTAGGGAAGTGGGCAACCTACCCACCTTAAAAATATTTCGTCTCTAAAATTCCAAAGAGCACGATTAGGCACGACTATGAAGAATAATTAAGGAACCAAATTTTTAATTGATATGAATAAAATGATGAATGGTATAATCAAGGGAATGATATGATTCATGATCTAATTAGTCATGCGTAAAAATGACAAAGATACTAACAAAAGGAAAGTGTGATTTGGTACGACTAGTATTCGGTCAAATGGTCTAGTTGGCAGCAAATGTTTTTATGAATGATCAAGGATGAAATGGATGGGCACGACCAATCTATGTCAACATGGTTGAGTCATTACCAGCCTTTTAAGGAATGACCAAAGTTTTCGATGAAATCTAAACATGATTTTAGTCGTATTTAAGATGCAGTCACGATCAAGACTAATCGTGCAAGTCATCCAAGCAGGATGAAAATAGGAAGTTGGTACGAGCATAATCATGATCAAAATAGTCATGTCCATCGTTGGAGTGAAAGTATAACCTTAGTTATGATTCAGTTGAAATTATAGACACGGATATGATTTAGTCTTGATAAAATAGTTTAAGAGCGACCAAATTGAAATCATCTCGGTACGAACAACTGGTTAAAAATTTTTAGGCATGATCATGGAATTGAATTCTAGGGTGACAGGCGAATTGGCACGATCGAAATAGAATCGAATAGTTTGGTCGTGATCAAAAGGTATTTAGGAATGATCCAATCGAAATCGTTCTAACACGAACGATCGTGTAGGCACGATCATAGAATCAAATCTAGGAAAGGATACGAATTGTCTTGATCGAAATATAATAAAATGAGTCTAGTCATGATCAAAAAATTTCAAGGATGATCAAATCCAACAATGCTTAAAATATTTATTCACACTTATTTTGGCACGAGTTTAGAATCAAAATCTAGATAAGTTTTAGAATTTCAGTCGAAGTTATATTAAAAGATGACAATCTAAAAAAGATGATAAAGGAAGGGAGAATTACCGGTTTATTGAGAAGGTTATGACTAGGAATAAGCACAAATCAATTGGAAGAACTTAATAGTTATATGCCAATAAGACGTAGTCTCTATGGTATTCGAAACTCGTAAACATAATCGAAGTCATTTTACCAAGAATTTATGCCTCGCCAGTATACAGCTAGCTGCATTAAACCCTTGGTTCCACAACTCAAGCTATGCTGGTAACGAATATCCTATCAACTCTATCTAATCTTGACATAACAACTCAAGGATGAAATAAGACTACCAAGACATAATTTCAATAATGTTCGATAACCCACGCTTACTTAAAATTATTTCAACTTAGGGTTCATGCCACGCCAGTTCGCTGCTAGCTGCAGTGAACCCATAGTCTCGATAATTCAAATAAGTGACGACAGTGCGCCGTTGTCCTGTTATCGCAAGTCATCAAAATTATTCCAACTATATTCCCAAGAATATCAAGGAGTTTAAAATATATACAAGTTGATAATGATCGAAAAAGTGCAAGTATCTGTTCTTCAAGTATATGATTAGCTTCTTGAAAGGAGAAACGATTGGTTAGGAAGGATAAGGATAGAAGTCAAAAATGAGTAAATCTTATAATCCTCATTTCACGGATATTCCTCAATTTACGGATATTCAACATTCAACGATTTAGAGGAAGTTTTTGAATCCAAAAATTTAACTCAAGATTAATAGACAATTGAGTGAGAAGTTATTTTAAAATAATTCCTTAGGTCCAAGGAAAAGAATATAAGTGATACGAACTTATGATACGGCGATGTTTAGAAAAGACATAAGATAAAGTTGTACAATTGATCATGATTAGAGGAAAATGGTCGAAGGCAAGGAAATACAAACTTAGATTTATATTTCTAATATTCAAGATCGAGGAAAAATGTATAAAGCACTATGTCTACCTATTATGAATATATTTATACACAGGTATATATGTATTGCCTAAGTAAATTCCTAAAATCCCACAATATCATTCTAAGAGAAGGTTATCCTATTTCCAAGTAAAATATAAATTTGAATAGCAATAATACATATATATTCAATATATAATTTATAGAAATTATTTACAATACTAGAAATGGACTACCAATATATATACACATCTATATATCTACATGGACATTATTGGTCTCATTATATGACTACCAGGACTTGGGTTGAGTTCGGGCTAATTTGGAACAACCAGGTCTTCTAAAAACAAATAATCTTAATAATAAATAATTAAATTATTCCTAGGATTATGTCGTGATTTGTCCTGGTTTTTCTAGTTAGTAAAAACCTATGACTCGGTCTTCTCTACCATGGCTAGAACACTAGTCAAAGCACTCGACCACACTCTCAGTGCCAAATTTCTTGGTTATCTTGTGCTCTGAAATTTAACCGTGACTAAGGCCTTTTATACTGAATATTTATAAAATTCTAAAAATCACACTTTAATTCAACTAAAAGGAATAAGTGCTATTTTCAGGATTTCGGGAAGATGTTATGAATCTACCCTCCTTAGGAATTCCGTCAAATCAAAGTACGATAGTGTATCCTGAAGGTCATCTAGTGAGACCTATGTAGCAACCTTAACTACCCAATTGTCAATTTAAAAATAGGGACTCCTAGTCCTAACCATTTTCTTAAAAAAACCAAAATACAGTAAATTAGCGACCGAAAATTAGCGACGGAAATTTTCCGTCGGCGTTAGCGACGGCTTTGTGGCAACTAGCCGACGGATTACCGATGACAAGCCGTTACATTTTTTTATTTTTTTTTAGGGGGAGAAAAGGTCGCACATCCGTCGCTAGGGCGTCGGAGATATAGCGACGGATAGTCAGCCGTCGCTATGCAGTCGATTATTTGACGGAAATTGTGTGGAGAATTGGCGGGACAATTCTTCGACTACGCAGCGACGGATATTCAGTCGGCAAGTATCAAAAATAGCGACTAACGGGCGACGTATTAATATCCGTCGCTAGTCCGTCGCTACATATACGTTCCAGACTTAAATTGAAACGGCGGAGGAAACTTTTCGTATTCCCCCCAAATTTACTCTCTCTCTCCTCTCTCCTCCTCCTCTCTCTCTCTCTCTCTCTCCCGCGCTTCGTGATCGGCGTCGCGTCCTCCTCTCTCTCTCTCTCTCTCCTCTCCCATCCCGTACCCCTCTCTCTCCTCCCTCTTCTCTCTCTCTCTCTCTCTCTTCTCTCTCTCTCTCTCTCTCTCTTGCGGTGTCGTAGGGGCAGCGGGGCGGTGGGCTTGGGGCGGGGCATCGGGGCTGGGCGGCGGGCTTGGGGCGGGGCATCGGGGCTGGCGCTGGCTTGGGGCGGAGACGTCGGAGCTGAGCGGTGGGCTTAGGGCGGGGCGTCGGGGGCTGGGCGGCGGGCTTGGGGTGGGGGCGTCGGGGGGCGGCGGCGGCTTGGGGCGGGGGCGTCGTGGGCTGGGCGGCGGGCTTTGGTCGGGGCTGGACGGCGGGGCTGGACGGCGGGCTTGGGCGTCGGGGCTGGGCGGCGGGGGCTTTGCTTCTCAATTCATCTGAGTTTATATTTGGCTAAATAATGTGTTATCCATATTGGGTGTTATCCATTAGTTTGGTGGTGTTTTGGATTAGTAAATATGAATATGGGTTTGGGTTCATGGTGTATATGCACTGTCTCAAGGACAGTGCGAGTTCTTCATCTGCCTTTTTTGTTAAGAATATCCTTAGACATTCGCTTCACCAAAGTCCTTAATAAGTAAAAAATTTCCTAGAAAACTGACCCTTAGAGTGTATCAGTTGTGTGCTTCTATATATATATATATTTATACATCTAACTGTGATATACTATGTGTATGTGACAATCTCAGTTAGCGACGGACTAGCGACCGTTAGCGACAGATATTTTCAGCTCCATTTGCATTAATCTACGGTACGACATGGTGATCAGGACATAGTCCCCGGTAGCTACTGAGACCGGAGTTCTATTCATCCAGCACCGGTAGCTAGTGAGTCCAAAAATTCTATTTATGCAGCACTTGCAAGGGACTACATCTCTCCTCACGCCAAATCCCGCTTATTCGAGGTGGTTGTGTGTCTATCACTGAGCGTTTGCGTTAGCTGCGTCGTTCTCATTAGCTATTAGTACTTATTTGTATTGGACTATTTGTATTGGTTGTTTTTTATATTAGACTATTTGTATTGGACTACATATATGAATTTGTACTATGTCAACTCTGGATTGTATTGGACTACGACATGGTGATCAGACATAGTCCATTCAGCCATTCGACTGGCGAGGCAAAACTATGTATCCGTGGATGAAGTTGACTGTCCTACGACCCTCACTCCTCGACAATGATGATACGACAACCAACCAGAGGATACTCTGAGAGATCCATCTGAGTAGGACGTATACTCTGAGAGATCACCTTTACAAGAATGATATCAGTAGTGGGATTGAGTGTTGGAGGAGATATTATCAGAGTATACTCCTACTCAGATGGTCTCTCATCGTTACTATTTTTTTCTGACAGCATGGTGTGTGCTCCGTCAACAGATTCTTGCTCCGAGCCAAAACTTTTGCCCCGGAGCTCAAGTGGACATCCTTCGTGTAGAGCTCGAGTGAGTAAAAGGATATGGCATCAAAAAAGGCTCGCGACCGTGGGTCGTCGAGGGATCTCAAGATAGAAGTCTTGAACTGGTTTTGGAAGAGAGGTAACACTGAAAGAAGATGACTGTGTGAGACTCAGTTTGAGTCGAGTCTTGCATGGTCATGGAAAACTTGTCGACAAGGGCGATGTTTCCTCGAGCGGCAACCCTGTGGCCATGGGACCGACTCGCCTGGGAGGAACAGGTATATCGTGCATAGGTTTAGCACGGATTAAAGCGGGGCTTGCAATGGAGCAAGCTACTTGCGTTGAAAGGTCCCCGATTTTAACCAAGCTATATGTCTCAGGATAGCTTATTATGCTATGACCAAGTTCATATAGATGTCGGCAATAGCGGCTATCCGCGTGTATGCCTTTTGATTCGAGTTGAATATTGTACAGTTGAACACAAGTTTTGGGCCTAAGATTGGGTTTCAACATAGCGCCGTGCTTCAGCACGAGAGGGCGTCGAGTCTCAAGTGTGGACATGATTACAAAAGTTGGGTTTGAGTTATTCGAGTTTAAGTCAGGAATCGCGTAAGCAAGTTGGCTAAGTGACACTAAGTTCACCGTCTCGATTGGTCAGTTGATGGTCAAGTAGCAAGGGCTGATAGGCGCGATATGTTAAGTCCCACTGAGTTGCGAGGCACGGCCTCAGCAAGTGTTTTGTTGCACGGTTACATGGAAATGGAGTCTATCGTGTAGTTGTGTCTCTGATTTTGGGCCGTAAGGCAAACCGACTTGATAGGTTAACGTTGTTGGCACGAGAAGGGTCTAGAGGCAAATATGAGTTAACATTGTTGTTGCAAAGCACGGGATGGTCTAAAGACACAAAGGCCAAGGCGTCTGTCCTAAAAACCGATCCTACGGAAAGAGTAGAAAGACAATCATAAAAGGGACTATGTTACACACAAAGTAAATTACATGTTTAGTTTTGTATGGGTGGGCGAAGAGCTCATTCTACCATACAGTTGAGTACTGACACCCACATAGTTTTTATGTGCAGGCACAGGTAGAAGCTCGTGGCGCGGAGCTCGATTGGGATGCGTCGAGGCACGGTTTCCTTGCGATTCGAAGCGTGCGGCCGCATGGAGTCAAGACTTATCGGACATAATATATGGACGTCACCTTTCGAAGCTTTCGCTGGCTCATGCGTTGTATCTAGAGATGAGAGAGAGCAGAGTGAACTTGTAAATGTGGAAAAGTTGAGCTCGAAGACTTTAATCTTGGCCCTGTGCCCTTTGTAATCTTTGTTTCAATATCAATAAATAGCTTTCTTGAATAACTTGTGTTTTGTTTTAAATTTCTGCTGCTATTATTCAATGTCTCTGTATG
>JANAVB010019396.1:12500-17500 GCA_029216955.1 Iris pallida
CCTTCGTGTAGTTGCGTCTCTGATTATGGCCGTAAGGCAAACACGACCTGATAGGTTAACGTTGTTGGCACGAGAAGTGGTCCAGCGACAAAGTATGAGTTAACGTTGACATTGCAAGCACGGGATGGTTCCGATACACAAGTTGCGCTAAGGCGCCGGTCCTAAAACTGAACCTAAGGCAAGACTAGAAAGACAAATCGAAAGGGATTTAAGCTGCACAAAGTAAATGAACGTGTAGGTTTTGTATGGGTGGGCGAGAAGCTCACTCCACCAGTACAGTGGTACTGACACCCACACAGTGTTTCATGTGCAGGCACAGGTAGAAGCTCGTGGTGCGGAGCTCGCTTGGATGCGTCGAGGCACAGAGTTCCTTGGCGAGTCGAAGCGTGCGGCCGCGTGAACTGAAGACTTATACAGGACATAATGTATGGACATCGCCTTCCGAAGCTTCCGCTGGATCCAAGTATTGTATCGAGAGATGAGAGAGAGCAGAGTGAATTGTAAATGAGTGAAAAGTGAGCCTGAGAGACTTGTATTTGGCCTTGCGCCCACAAATGTAATCTTGTACTCAATATCAATAAAGAGATTGTTTTGAATGTCTCGTGTTCATGTGTTCTTCTTTAAATTCCGCTGCAATGTATTCAAAGTTTCTGCTTGGGACTTCTGTGCGACGACCCCGTCGCCGCCGGTGTAATCGGCCGTTATGGAACTGCCTTGCACGAGCGCAAATCTAGGCTCGTGCGGCATCACGCCTTAGCGAGGACGATCGCTCCTACGGGAGCGGGGCGTGACATAGTGGTATCAGAGCCCGGCTTTACGTCCTTGGACCGTCGATTGAATTCTTTAACTTCGATGTTTCCGCAAAACTCTGTTGCTTCCGCAAGTTGTTATTGTTGGTGCGCTCTCTCTCAAATGTCCCTCGGCATGTCCATACAATAAGTCTAAATATTTTCGAAAGCTCGTACAAGCGTTCAATCTAACGCATCGGTAGGCCGTTGCCAAATACGTCGATAGGGCCTTTGTGCCGAACGTTGCAAACTTGACTCGATAGGAAATATGTGCTAATGTTAGCAAAGTCGCACGTATGCCCGAATAGTACTACGTCGACAATAGCAAGTCGCGTGCGTGCCTAATTAGTCCAACGTCGACCCTAGCAATTGAGCGTGCAAACTCGGGATATAGTCCGCACGGGATGGCTATGCACACGGCCTTTTGGCTAAGTTGTGTTTCGCGTCGCGCACCTCGACCCTTGGTGCAAACGGGTTGCGAGCGATATCAAGTATCGCTCGGTCGGGAACGGAGATATACTTAGAGTGTCTATCGATAGGAACGCTATCGGATTAATACTTAGGCGTACGCGAATGATTGACTTGGATTTTGAGGACTCGTGTGAACGACTCAGTACGTCGAGACGACGTAAGCGAGTACGCTAGAGATTCGTCGAACGAATCTGAAGGATATCTTAGTGCATGGCACGAACGTGATTGAGGATTAGACCGTATGGCTTGAACCCGAGTGGTGTATGTGATAGGTTCGAAGAAGAATAAGAATGAGTGTCAACGACTAGTCGAGTGGCTCGAAACCTGAGTGGTGTATGGACGTTATAGAAATTGTTCGAGCGAGACTAAAGGAATTACGGATAGAACAAGTATGTCGGCGAAGCGATGCGGTCGCGCAAAGCTTTAGAACGTGTCACGCTTAGTTGATAGTGACTTCGTGTGTCCCGAACGAGATATCGTTCGGACAACTTGTGAATGGGTAACGCGTGTTAGAAATGATTCGGAACGATGGATGAAAATAAATGGTCTTGATCGAGGAAACTTAGAGGAACGTGCGTGCGATGTCGAATTAATGCAAATGAAATGTGACTTGAGTTTTGAATAACGATCTTGAAACGAGCTTTGAGGAAAAGCGACTGAACTTGATCTAGAGTATCGGGAGAAATGGTGGAATATCCGACTCGGACAACGGCATCGTCGCATGACTCGAAATTGGTTGCAAAGGAAGATCGTCAGGTTACGCATATCGTCGATGGTATTGAGGCGTATCAAAGATCGATATGCGATAACTCGGGGGTACTCTGACTCGGCGAATGACGATCGTGCAAATGTCATTGTTCCGTTGGATGCTATACTCGGGGTATTAAAACGTGTCAAGGAAAATATAGACGTGACTCGAGGATTTCTGGTTGAATGAATGACGGTCGGACTGTCGAATTGAAATCTTGACTTGGATGAAATGAAATGCTTGGATTTACTTCGACGATAACCCCAACGTCGACATTCTTGTCTTATGCGAGCGTAACTCCAGCCTCGCACATGCGTCGCACCGATTAGGGCGATCACTCCGCGTGAGCGCTGGTATGGTGATTCATCCAGCGGAGGTGATCAAACTTGCACGGCGTGGCAATACGATTGCTTCGACTTGTGGTTTGACGCGAAGATGACTTGAGAATGATTCGGTGTGCTTGAATGATGAAGTTTGAGGATTGAGTAGGTCCAATCCGCGTATCGAGAATGAATCAGTCTAGACGTAAGCAAGAGTTACGCCCCGATGAGAATGATTATTCCGCGAGAGCGTTGCATGGTGATTCATGAACCACCGTGGATAATCGGACTCGCGTGAGATTGGGGCGCAACGTATTGTCAAGCTAGATGAACTCGTGATCAAATACATGAATTGGAAAGAATGGATATGTGAAGTATGTGATCAGAATGAATTCGGATATACGCGGCGAATGCCTTGACGAGAATAGGTGATCGTGCTCGATGTTTAGAAATCTGAGTGACGCGAGCTTGGGTAGAAAATCCCGTACTATCGACTTTGGTTTGACCCTAGGATTGGGGTCAGTGTTGGCATTATTGTTGGGGAACTATGATTCCAATCCTGACATTGACTTAGCCTCGAAAAGATGGCCTAGCGGTTAGGCGAGACGCCCCTGTTTCATGTGTTAGCAATCAAAAGATTGATCTTGAGGATTGGAATGCATGGAAATCACGAATATAGGAAACCCTGCTCACGAGGCTCGGCTGACATGTATATATTTCAGGGACGCCTGGGTATGTGCACGATGCGACTCGAGTGAGAATGACAAATTTTCTATCATGCGGCTTGGCTGAATGCATGTATTTTAGGGACGCTTGGAATGCGTGCACAATCCAGCCAAGTGATGCGGCGAGTTCAAGCAAGGCTTGAAATGTGGGAGTGTGTCGAGATCTTGAAATCGTGTTGAAGTAAAGATTGATAATAGTGCGAGCGTGGCTCGGAATCGAAGGAACGCGTAGGCGAAATGTGTACGATTAAGTCTTGGCCATAGAAATGGTAGGATGACTTGCCCTCAGGAAAGTCTCGAGGACGAGACTTGTTCTGAGTGGTGTATGTTGTAGTGCCCCGTCCTGCAAAGTCAATCGGAGGTATCGAAACGCCGACGGCGGTCGGTCTTAGCCTTGCAACGGCTTGCTCGGAGACATCGCTCAGGTGGGGTAGTTTCGGTGAACTCTCCTCATCTTTGCCTTCACATAATAAATCGTGTTTTCAACTTGCACAAGTTAGGCTTGATAATAAAAGCTACGCATCCACATAGCTAAGGGAATAATCCCGACGGTTTGAATCGAGTTAGAACATGGAAAACGTCCCACTGTCGGCTTAGAGTTGGTGCACGTCGTGCTTTGAAAATGACACTCGGTCCTTCGTCCCGTGGCTTGGGAGAAGGAAAGTTGGTCTTCGGTGCAAAAGCTGAGAGTTAGCCTAAGTCATAGGCGTCGCCCGCACAAATGCTTGCTAAAGCATGCACGGTCCTGTCCCGCAAGGCTTGGCATAGCCTTTGCTCGTCCCTTGGGTTAAGTTGTAGGCTGAGTGAGTTAGGCAAATGTTATGCCGGTCGACCTAAGTTATTCTACGTGTTGTCCCGCTCATTCTGCGGTTGTCAAGATAAATAGTCCCACGACCCCAAGGCCCGTCATATGAAGTATGACTTGGGCGACAGCGTTGCGTCGAACACGAGTCGGTTTAGAGCCACGAGCCACGGTTGGTTCAGTGGAAAGTTATCCACGGTCGGTCGACACTTAAAGGAAACACGCTATGTTCAAGTTAAGTTGGAAGGCTATGCAGTAGCCGTCCCCTGAGTTCAAAGAATGTTAAGTCCAAGCTATGGTTAGTCGCCGAGGCAACCCTGGTTAGGGGGCTCTGCAAAGGAAGTATGAAAAATGGAAAGAGTAAAACAACCAAGTAAAAGAATTGATCACATAACAAGCCCAAACTGTATTCTAAAACACTCCATGTAACCCTTATGAACTTGGACACTTGTCGACAAGGGGTGGTTTCTTCGAGCGGAGACCCGCGGCCACGGGACCGTCTCGGCCTAGGAAGAAACAAGTTGTAGCCGAGCTGGGTAATAGGCAACGCTGGTTAGGCGATCGGTATGTCGGGGACTTTCATCGGGGCTCGCTACTTGCGTTGAAAGGGTCCCGAGTACCAGGCTACGTCCAAGGCGGCTGGTTAGGCCAATCCCATAACAAACACTTAATAATAATTGTTGTTTTCAACTAATATGGTAAGTTTGGTGTCGGCACGGGCGGCAATCCGTGTGTGTGTGACGGTGGATTGAGTTGAATATGTATGAGTTAAATAGACATAATGTCGGAGCCTAAGATTTGGCTACAGCGAAGGCGACGTGCTTCGGCACGAGATGTGGCGTCGAGTGTTAAGTTGCGAGTTAAGTCAAAAAGGGCCGTAGGGCTAGTTGTATGAAGTTATGTCGAGTTATTGGGCTCGACCTCGAAATACGAGGCACGGCCGCGTTGTCACAACACAAGTATAGACGAGACTAAGCAAGGAGGCACTGCCTCGGATATATTGAAGCACGGATCGAGTTATGGCACGACCGAGTCGTTACGTCCCAGAGTTTGGCACGAAAGATAAGTATAAGTCGGTGCGTCGACAATGCAAGCACGAGAAAGGTCTAGAGGCAAGGAAATGGAGTCCTTCGTGTAGTTGCGTCT
>JANAVB010019397.1:0-23226 GCA_029216955.1 Iris pallida
AGACAGAAAAAGCTTGGGAAGAAGAAGGAGTTTAGAGAGAGAGAGAGAGTTTGACTTAGTGTAGAAGAAAAGGGGGGGGGGGTTGCTGTCATGCCCCCAGAACCAGAATACCGGAGAGCGGGGGCAGACATAGCCAGCTACGCTATCCCAAAGTACGTTAATACTCTGAAATCACGTATAAGCTGTCAAGACATGGGGGTTACTCTACAAGCCATCAGTCAATCCTATGGTTTAACAATCCTAGTATCTCAATCACAGGCAATATATAAGCAAGGAGTACGATCATCATACATACAATAGTAAGGCGTCCCGAACCATATATATATGACTGATCATGAAGCCAATACCACAGAACTGAGGACTAGCTAGAGTATTAGTCGTACATGATAAGGACTAGCTAGTCAGAATACATATATCATGTTTATGCCCGTAGGCTACAATATCAAGAAAACCAAAACACGAGCTAACACGTGCTCGGGGCTAAACGTTACATGAGAGAGAATTTACATATCAGTGGGAGAATGAAAAAGAAACCCACTGAGGCACTCTGGTGCTCCGGCTGGTCACCGTCGAGTAGATGGTGCGGTAGATCCTTCGGACTCTTCTATCAGAACCTGACCATGCAAAACCAGTGGGGTCAGACCCCAAATAGCAAGTACCACAAAGGAGGTCGAACTATGAACTTGAAACCAGCAATCATTAGCAATCAACAAGCAAATAAGTAAAGGAGGATCGAGATTCGTGCAGTACCAATGCACTTATCCCGAACATAGGAAGACAGTAAGTAAATCATCATTGAGCATAAAGTAAACTGGGGAACATGCTAAATAAATAGAACTGGGCAGGTGATATACGATGAGATAACCATGGGACTATTCAGATAACCAGGTTACAACCCGTAAACCAAACAAGGACCGGGATTGTAACCCTTCGTCTGAACAGAACTTGGTTTCTCCCACCATTTATCGGCAGGATAAAATAAAAAATCAGGACATGTAACGATCATGTACAGGACAGGGCGAATATGAACAATCAGGTCATGTGACAATCTTGTGCAGGATCAAGTCAAGACTAGACTGAGTTAGACTCCATTCAATCAATCACGGCCAAGCAATAAGTACGGCTTGATACTTTAACTAACTAGGGTTATCACAGGCCTAGTTACTAGCAAGATGCAATGAGATTCTTCCAAGTCTGGTTACCCGTTTGTTACTACCTGAATGACCCCAGCAAAGAAAAGGAAAAGATAGCATGATATAGCAGACACACTGTAGTGAGATACATGTGTCCTAAGGTACCACACTCGACGGCGGGCTGGAAGTGCGCTCATCTCGACGGATAGCAACAAATCCCATGTATATATATATAAGGCCGGGATCAAAGGGGGCAACAGGTAACTGGGAAAGTCTCTCCATGAACTACTGAATTATTCTAGTAATTAGCCTTAGTCCATTTCAGTATGAATCCCTGACCGTGGAAAACCAGGGATTCATGTCCTAGACATGATGCAAGACGAGACAGTTTTATTTGTACAAACACAATCACCCCACGGTGTCAGGATACTAATTAATTCTTGTCAGGAGTGCGCCACGACGGGCCACTATCATTATCATTATTACTTATCAAGAGTGCGCCGCGACGGACCACTATCAAGCATTTTCAGGGTACTTGTCAAGAGTGCACCACTACGGGTCACTGTCGTGTCATGCATAGCAGGTCAAGTTATCAGGTCAAGTTATCTGGTCAAGTTATCTGGTCAAGACTATCATGTCAAGTATATCATGTCAAGTTCATTTCAAGAGTGCACCACTACGGGTCACCGTCGTGTCATGGCATTTATCAAAGAAGGAAGAAACTTGCACAATTAAATAATAATATATTAATAATATATATAATCTTGAAGCCAAGGAGAAACTTTACAACTTTCATGTTGGGAGTGGGAAGAAATTCTGACCACAATTCAGACAAATATGCGGTCATAGAGAGTGGGAGGCCACCCATGCGGCCAGGAAACAATAAATAGGTCATGAAATCAAATAAGACAAAAGATAGTGGGATCCTCATTAAATGCAAACTCCCACTTCAGCAAGCAAGTCAACTAAAGAAAGCTATGTGGGACCCCCACAATTAATGCAATAAGAAGAGGT
The DNA here is from genome assembly GCA_029216955.1 of Iris pallida. NCBI lineage: Eukaryota > Viridiplantae > Streptophyta > Magnoliopsida > Asparagales > Iridaceae > Iris > Iris pallida. The sequence goes on from JANAVB010019397.1 coordinate 2,148, forward strand.
TCACGTGAACCATTTAAATATTGGTTCACGTGGCCAAGCCATGATGACATATAATAAAATATATCATGCAAGTACATGCAGCTCAATAAAAGCCATGTGGCCATTATTAAATTCAAGTCCAAAAAGTACAATGGCCATGCGGTTCTGCTTGCATAAAAATACAAACAAGCAACTAATAATAAATACTTTTCTGATGCAGCTCCACCTTAGTTCATGCATTAACGACAAATAAAGACCAAGCCTTATGCGCCTAGCTTAGGATGCCTTAGGAAAAGGGCATGGAAAATACATAAAAAGAGAATGCACAAGGAAAGAATGTAATTAAATGATTCCTTCTCAGGATGCTTAAACCAAGCATCAAGCATGCATGAAAACATGCTTTAAAACCTTATGCGGCTCATGCATTATATGCATTTGGACTTAAATGCAATAATGTATTAAAGGCTTTTGGACTTAAACACCTAAAATGCATTAAAGGGGCTTAAATGCAAAAAATGCAATTTATTCATTCTTATGCGGCTAGGCATTGAATGCAACATTAAATATTATTAATATGGCATGGAATAGCTTTAAGTACAAGCATTTAATGCTTAGTATAAAGCATGAAAATTATATGCTTTTCCAGGAAAGGCTTTAAGTGCGTGAATGGCATTTAATGCTTATAAAGCAAGCATGCAATGCTTCCATCCCATGCCATGCGGCTGTGCCTCCATCCATGCGGCTATGCTTCTGTGCATGCATTATTACACCACTATATGCGGCTAAGGCTTGGTGTTCCAAGCAAAAATACATTTGTACTAATGCATTAATTCTAATGCTTAGTCTCCATGCGGCTCATTGTTTCATATGCGGCTAGCTACTGTGGATTGCATGCAGGCAAGGAAATATTAAAAGTAAGCAATATTTAAGAGCAAGCCATATTATAATAATAAATATCCATAGGCCTATGCGGCCACTAACTGTTGCATGCAAGCAAGCACTTATCAAGCAAATATTTAATGCATGCATGAAATTAATGATTGCAAGGCCATGCGGCTAGAAAAACCACTTGCCGCATGAAATAGTCATGCGGTCAAGTACTGTTCTTCTCCTCAAATTCAGAGAAGAAAAACACCATGAGTCCTACTTCCAAGCTCCATAATTCCATCATCCAGAGTCCAAATCCGAACTTCCATAGGTCAAATTTGGGTAAAATAAAATTCTCTACAACATGGAACCATCAAACAACAAGAACATGCAAGTTTAACAGATCAAAACCCATGAAAATCGAAATTACTTCAAAGTTAGATCTACAACAATCTAGCCATCAAATTGGAAAACTCTAAGTTCTAAACATGCTTAGAATGTAACAACAAAGAGAATGGAACAAACGAAATAGAAATCGTCCAACATTCGGCAAGGTGTACTTGCCTCTCTCCAATGGCTAGGGTTTGGTGGAAAAGAAATGAATGAGGGTGAATGAGGAGGGAGAGAGAAAAGTGGCTTATATAACAAGCTCAAGTGATCTCCACCATTTATTCCTCTCCACTTAATCTAAACTATACACCTCATCTCATGAGAAACCAACTAGACCAAACCAAGTCAAAGTGGAACCGAACCAAATAAAACCAAGTCCAAGTTAAACTAAGTCATGAAAATCCTACACTTAGGAAAAATTTAAAATATCACGCAAATCGATAAATACGAAATACGGCTCAAATAAACATGTATCCGTATAAAATACCGATACAGTGAGACGGATCTCACAACTCTCCACACCTTAGAAAAATTCCGTCCTCGGAATTTTCTGAGGCTAGTCGAGCAAGATAACAAAACAAAAGCTCCAGGAAACTCAACAATCTCAATAAATCAAGCATGGCAAGTAAGTAAGTAAAACAATCAGTAATGTAAATAAACGCGTAAGCAGTAAATAAATGCACAAGAATAAATACAATCATGATCAAGAAGGGCTGGAGGCATATGGATCAATATGACTCCTGAGTCAGTTGTGTAGAAACCAACGTCCTTGCTGGCCTAAGCTGACTCCCAAAAATGGATAAAAGTCAAGCCTCAAGGTAAGTCGGTACCAATGACTTATTTCAAGACATGACTCTACCCAGGACGTGTCATCGTAATTGAAACAGATGCTTGAACTTTATCACCTGTCTCAAGATACGAAGACAGAAGCGACTGGCTGATCGGAATGGACTGACATCTCTGCCTGCATGCTGAGACTGATCCTCCATAACTGGCATGGCTGAAGAATGCTGAGCTGCCCTCGGCAAAACACGAACAAGATAATCTGAAGGATCAAGAACAATGCCCTTGAAAGTTGAAGGACACAAGATCAAATTATGGGAACAGGAATGATCAATGATCAAAACAGATATCAAGTCAAGTATCAGAGGTAGAGAATAATCCGAAGGAGATCAATAAGGATAATCGTGATTGAGATATCTAAACATGGTAACCCCCACAAATCTGAAAATCGAGATTCAGACCTGCTCACATCCCAGAACCAGAATACCGGAGAGCGGGGGCAGACATAGCCAGCTACGCAATCCCAAAGTACGTTAATACTCTGAAATCACGTATAAGCTGTCAAGACATGGGGGTTACTCTACAAGCCATCAGTCAATCCTATGGTTTAATAATCCTAGGTATCTCAATCACAGGCAATTATATAAGAGCAAGGAGTACGATCATCATACATACAATAGTAAGGCGTCCCGAACCATATATACATGACTGATCATGAAGCCAGTACCACAGAACTGAGGACTAGCTAGAGTATTAGTCGTACATGATAAGGACTAGCTATAGTCTAGAATACACATATCATGTTTATGCCCGTAGGCTACAATATCAAGGAAAATACCAAAACACGAGCTAAACACGTGCTCGGGGCTAAACGTTACATGAGGAGAATTTACATATCAGTGGGAGAATGAAAAAGAAACCCACTGAGGCACTCTGGTGCTCCGGCTGGTCACCGTCGAGTAGATGGTGCGGTAGATCCTTCGGACTCTTCTATCAGAACCTGGCCATGCAAAACCAGTGGGGTCAGACCCCAAATAGCAAGTACCACAAAGGAGGCCGAACTATGAACTTAAAACCAGCAATCATTAGCAATCAACAAGCAAATAAGTAAAGGAGGATCGAGATTCGTGCAGTACCAATGCACTTATCCCGAACATAGGAAGACAGTAAGTAAATCATCATTGAGCATAAAGTAAACTGGGGAACATGCTAAATAAATAGAACTGGGCAGGTGATATACGATGAGATAACCATGGGACTATTCAGATAACCAGGTTACAACCCGTAAACCAAACAAGGACCGGGGTTGTAACCCTTCGTCTGAACAGAACTTGATTTCTCCCACCATTTATCGGCAGGATGAAATAAAAAATCAGGACATGTAACGATCATGTACAGGACAGGACGAATATGAACAATCAGGTCATGTGACAATCTTGTGCAGGATCAAGTCAAGACTAGACTGAGTTAGACTCTATTCAATCAATCACGACTAAGCAATAAGTACGGCTTGATACTTTAACTAACTAGGGTTATCACAGGCCTAGTTACTAGCAAGATGCAATGAAATTCTTCCAAGTCCGGTTACCCGTTTGTTACTACCTGAATGACCCCAGCAAAGAAAAGGAAAAGATAGCATGATATAGCAGACACACTGTAGTGAGATACATGTGTCCTAAGGTACCACACTCGACGGCGGGCTGGAAGTGCGCTCATCTCGACGGATAGCAACAAATCCTATGTATATATATATAAGGCCGGGATCAAAGGGGCAACAGGTAACTGGAAAAGTCTCTCCATGAACTACTGGATTATTCTAGTAATTAGCCTTAGTCCATTTCAGTATGAATCCCTGACCGTGGGAAACCAGGGATTCATGTCCTAGACATGATGCAAGACGAGACGGTTTTATTTGTACAAACACAATCACCCACGGTGTCAGGATACTAATTAATTCTTGTCAGGAGTGCGCCACGACGGGCCACTATCATTATCATTATTACTTATCAAGAGTGCGCCGCGACGGGCCACTATCAAGCATTTTCAGGGTACTTGTCAAGAGTGCACCACTACGGGTCACTGTCGTGTCATGCATAGCAGGTCAAGTTATCAGGTCAAGTTATCTGGTCAAGTTATCTGGTCAAGACTATCATGTCAAGTATATCATGTCAAGTTCATTTCAAGAGTGCACCACTACGGGTCACCGTCGTGTCATGGCATTTATCAAAGAAGGAAGAAACTTGCACAATTAAATAATAATATATTAATAATATATATATAATCTTGAAGTCAAAGAGAAACTCTATAACTTTTATGTTGGGAGTGGGAAGAAATTCTGACCACAATTCAGACAAATAAAACATTTAAACAATCAAAGTGGGACCCATGCGGTCCAAAAGTGGGAGAACAAATATGCGGTCATAGAGAGTGGGAGGCCACCCATGCGGCCAGGAAACAATAAATAGGTCATGAAATCAAATAAGACAAAAGATAGTGGGATCCTCATTAAATGCAAACTCCTACTTCAGCAAGCAAGTCAACTAAAGAAAGCTATGTGGGACCCCCACAATTAATGCAATAAGAAGAGGTTCACGTGAACCATTTAAATATTGGTTCACGTGGCCAAGCCATGATAACATATAATAAAATATATCATGCAAGTACATGCAGCTCAATAAAAGCCATGTGGCCATTATTAAATTCAAGTCCAAAAAGTACAATGGCCATGCGGTTCTGCTTGCATAAAAATACAAACAAGCAACTAATAATAAATACTTTTCTGATGCAGCTCCACCTTAGTTCATGCATTAACGACAAATAAAGACCAAGCCTTATGCGGCTAGCTTAGGATGCCTTAGGAAAAGGGCATGGAAAATATATAAAAAGAGAATGCACAAGGAAAGAATGTAATTAAATGATTCCTTCTCAGGATGCTTAAACCAAGCATCAAGCATGCATGAAAACATGCTTTAAAACCTTATGTGGCTCATGCATTATATGCATTTGGACTTAAATGCAATAATGTATTAAAGGCTTTTGGACTTAAACACCTAAAATGCATTAAAGGGGCTTAAATGCAAAAAATGCAATTTATTCATTCTTATGCGGCTAGGCATTGAATGCAACATTAAATATTATTAATATGGCATGGAATAGCTTTAAGTACAAGCATTTAATGCTTAGTATAAAGCATGAAAATTATATGCTTTTCCAGGAAAGGCTTTAAGTGCGTGAATGGCATTTAATGCTTATAAAGCAAGCATGCAATGCTTCCATCCCATGCCATGCGGCTGTGCCTCCATCCATGCGGCTATGCTTCTGTGCATGCATTATTACACCACTACATGCGGCTAAGGCTTGGTGTTCCAAGCAAAAATACATTTGTACTAATGCATTAATTCTAATGCTTAGTCTCCATGCGGCTCATTGTTTCATATGCGGCTAGCTACTGTGGATTGCATGCAGGCAAGGAAATATTAAAAGTAAGCAATATTTAAGAGCAAGCCATATTATAATAATAAATATCCATAGGCCTATGCGGCCACTAACTGTTGCATGCAAGCAAGCACTTATCAAGCAAATATTTAATGCATGCATGAAATTAATGATTGCAAGGCCATGCGGCTAGAAAAACCACTTGCCGCATGAAATAGTCATGCGGTCAAGTACTGTTCTTCTCCTCAAATTCAGAGAAGAAAAACACCATGAGTCCTACTTCCAAGCTCCATAATTCCATCATCCAGAGTCCAAATCCGAACTTTCATAGGTCAAATTTGGGTAAAATAAAATTCTCTACAACATGGAACCATCAAACAACAAGAACATGCAAGTTTAACAGATCAAAACCTATGAAAATCGAAATTACTTCAAAGTTAGATCTACAACAATCTAGCCATCAAATTGGAAAACTCCAAGTTCTAAACATGCTTAGAATGTAACAACAAAGAGAATGGAACAAACGAAATAGAAATCGTCCAACATTCGGCAAGGTGTACTTGCCTCTCTCCAATGGCTAGGGTTTGGTGGAAAAGAAATGAATGAGGGTGAACGAGGAGGGAGAGAGAAAAGTGGCTTATATAACAAGCTCAAGTGATCTCCACCATTTATTCCTCTCCACTCAATCTAAACCATATACCTCATCTCATGAGAAACCAACTAGACCAAACCAAGTCAAAGTGGAACCGAACCAAATAAAACCAAGTCCAAGTTAAACCAAGTCATGAAAATCCTACACTTAGAAAAAATTTAAAATATCACGCAAATCGATAAATACGAAATACGGCTCAAATAAACATGTATCCGTATAAAATACCGATACAGTGAGACGGGTCTCACAGTTGCTTCTCTTGGCCGGCCATGTGGGGGGGAGGGGGTTATTGGGTTGTGGGTGTGATCCAATAACCCTCCAACCCATTAAACTTAGGTTGGGTTGGTTCGGGTTTGGTTCGGTTTGTTTCGGTTTAAATTCTAAATACTAATCAAGCTCTAAAATGACTAATTAAGCCATGAAAAATAGGGTTTATGGTTTCTAGCCTAATTAGGATAGTATGTGGGCCAAGTCCAGCTAGTATGTGGATCCCACTAGTGTTATATATATATATATAAAATATATATATATATATATATATATATATATATATATATATATATATATATATATATATATATATATATATATATATAATATATATATACCATTCTATTTAGGAAACCCCTAATTAAAACCCTAACCTAATTTCTAGGGAATCCTACAAAGTTTGTGGGTAAAGTGTAGAGAATCTCCCCCTCTACAATAATTGTGAAGACAATAAATGAAAAAGAGTAATAAATGAAGAATTAATTACATACCTAGGTTGGTTTTCTTGTAGGAAAGAAAAAGCTTGGGAAGAAGAAGGAGTTTAGAGAGAGAGAGAGTTTGACTTAGTGTAGAAGAAAAGGGGGGGTTGCTTCTCATGGCCGGCCATGTGGGGGGGGGGGGGTTATTGGGTTGTGGGTGTGATCCAATAACCCTCCAACCCATTAAACTTAGGTTGGGTTGGTTCGGGTTTGGTTCGGTTTGTTTCGGTTTAAATTCTAAATACTAATCAAGCTCTAAAATGACTAATTAAGCCATGGAAAATAGGGTTTATGGTTTCTAGCCTAATTAGGATAGTATGTGGGCCAAGCCCAGCTAGTATATGGGTCCCACTAGTGTCCAGGCTACCCGGGTCTCCAACTTAAGTCCAAATTGGATAAAATTCAAACCAACTCAAACAAATTCCTAAAAATCATATAAAATCAAAATAAAATTCCTAAAAATTATAAAACTTGAAAATGATGAAAATACCCCTAAATCGAAAACTGGGGGTGACAAATCTACCCTCCTTAAAAAAATTTGTCCTCGAAATTGAATGAGGACTAACACAGCAATCATGAACAGAACAAAGAAGAAAAAGAAAGAATTTTACCTCAAGGCTCGAAGAGATATGGGAATCGCTTCCGCATGTCGTCCTCCCTCTCCCAGGTGGACTCACCTGGAGAGTGGTGTCTCCATGCAACGCGAACCAAGGGAATGACCTGGTTCCGGAGCACCTTCTCTCTTCGGTCCAAGATCTCAATCGGCTTCTCTGGATAGCTGAGTGTCGGTCCCACCTCGATCTCGGAGTGGTCTAAGACGTGACTGGGATCTGCCACGTACCGTCTCAGCTGCGACACGTGGAGCACGTTGTGCACTCCCTCTAGCGCAGGCGGTAACTCCAGTCGGTAAGCCACTGCACCGACCCTGCCCAGGATACGGAATGGTCCGATATATCGTAGACTAAGCTTTCCGCCGCCACCAAAACGAATCGTACCATGCGTCGGAGAAATTCGCAGAAAGACAAGATCATCAACCTAGAACAAAACACAAGACTTAGAGCTTGATCTAAAACAACCACAATCGGACTCAAATACTAGAAAAATCTAAATTATACCTCAAACTCCAATGGCCTCCGGTGGCTATCAGCCCAATGTCGCTGCCTATCCTGCGCCATCCGAAGTCTATCTCGATAACCCTGACCTTCTCTGCAGCATCCACCACCATCTCAAGGCCAAGCAAAACCCTCTCACCGACATCATCCCAAGATAAGGAAGTACGGCACCTCCGTCCGTATAGAGCCTCGAAAGGTGACATCTCTATACTGGCTTGGTAGCTGTTGTTGTAAGCAAACTCTACCAAGTGAAGGTGGTCCTTCCAAGATCCCCCGAAGTCCAAGACACAGGTACGCAGCATATCCTCAAGGGTCTGAATCGTCCTCTCCGACTGCCCGTATGTCTGAGGGTGGTATGCGGTGCTGAACTTGAGCGATGTGCCCAAGCTAAGCTGCAAACTCCTCCAGAAGTGGGAAGTGAATCGGCTGTCCCGATCCGAGACTATACTCACTGGAACCCCGTACAATCGGACTATCTGTCGCACGTACATCTCGACCAACCTCTCCGTCGACAAACCCACTTTGAAAGGCAAAAAGTGGGCCGATTTGGTCAATCGATCAACAATGACCCAAATCGCATCCTTCCCTCCTGGAGAGCGTGGAAGCCCAGATACAAAGTCCATAGTGATATGCTCTCACTTCCACTCAGGAATGGGTAGTGGCTGGAGCAATCCACCGGGTCTCTGCCTCCCGACCTTCACCTGCTGGCACACCAAGTATCTCGAAACGAACTGAGCCACCTCACGTTTCATGCCATACCACCAAACATGCTGCCTCAAGTCTCTATACATCTTGTTGGCTCCTGGATGCATAGAGTACTGAGAACGGTGCGCCTCCTGAAGAACCTCCTCCCGAAGTCCTCCGCTCGGCACGCACAATCTGGTACCATGCCTCAACGACCCATCCCCTGCTATAGAGAACTCATCCAACAGTCCTCTCTGGACCTGCTCTCTGATGACTCTCAGAGCCTCATCCTCAAACTGAGCTGCCCTGACTCTGTCCATCAGCTCTGACTGCACCTGGAGACCCCACATCTGCACCTCGAACCCAGGAACTATCACCTTTATGCCCAAGCTCTCCGGATCTGCCAGAAGGTGACGATCCATCGTCAAACACATGGCCACGGGATACCTGCTCAAAGCATCCGCGACCACGTTGGCCTTCCCCGGATGGTACTGCAAGGATATATCAAAATCCTTCATCAGCTCTAACCATCGCCTCTGCCTCATATTCAACTCCTTCTGGGTAAACACGTACTTTAAGCTCTTGTGGTCAGTATAAATCTCCACACGCTTTCCGTACAAATAGTATTTCCACAGCTTCAAAACAAAGATGACCGCTGCCAGCTCCAGATCGTGGGTAGGGTAATTTCTCTCATGAGGACGTAACTGCCTAGATGCATAGGCAATTACCTTCCCGTGCTGCTGAAGCACACAACCCAAACCCCGTCCTGAAGTATCACTGTAGATCGTATAACCACCAGATCCAGATGACAGCGTCAAGATAGGAGCTGTAGTCAACCTCGCCTTCATCTCCTCGAAGGCGGCCTGGCACTCATCGGACCAAACAAACTCTTCGTCCTTCCTGGTAAGGCGGGTCATCGGCTGGACAATCCTGGAAAAGTCCTACACGAACCTCCGGTAGTAACCTGCCAGACCCAGAAAACTCCGAACCTCTGCTACTGAGCTCGGCGTAGACCAGGACTCCACTGCAGAAATCTTCTTCGGATCCACTGAAATTTCCTCGCCAGAGACAACATGGCCTAGGAACTCCATACGATCCAAGAAGAACTCGTACTTGGACAGCTTCCCATATAGCTGCTCCCTCCTGAGGGTGTCCAACACAATCCTCAGGTGCTCCTCTGGTGTCTTCGAATAGATGAGAATGTCATCAATGAAGACCACCACGAACTTGTCAAGGTACTGATGAAATACCTTGTTCATCAAGTTCATGAATACCGCCGGGGCGTTGGTCAACCCAAACGGCATGACGGTATACTCATACTGACCATAGCGGGTCCGAAAGACAGTCTTCGGAATATCATCCTGCTTCACCTTCAGCTGGTGGTACCCGGTACGCAAGTCGATCTTCGAGAACACCCTTGCGCCGCTCAACTGGTTGAACAAGTCATCAATCCTTGGTAAAGGATACTTGTTCTTGATGGTAAGGTTGTTGAGCGCCCTGTAATCAATGCACAGACGTACCGTACCATCCTTCTTGGAGACGAAAAGAACTGGCGTGCCCCAAGGTGAAGAACTAGATCGAATAAAGCCTTTGTCCTCCAGCTCGTCGACATGTCTCTTCAGCTCTGCTAACTCACTGTTGTTGATTCTATAGACGTGCTGGGAGATAGGCTCAGCGCCCGACACTAGATCTATAGAAAACTCAACATCACGATCTGGCGACATCCCGGGCAGCTCCTCGGGAAAGACATCTAAGAACTCAGCAATGAGTGGATGTGGCAACACCGGCCCTGCCAACAACGCTCCACAGAATCCATCTTCCTGCTCCGCTGCACCCCTGGTGAACTCATACTCCGGCTCTTCCGGTGGCCTAAACAGAATCCTGCCCCCTCTGCAGTCGATGCTGGCGTGGTGTATGCTCAACCAGTCCATACCGAGTACCACATCGTAACTCGGAAGTGGCATTACGAGCAAACACGCACTCAGCTTCCGGCCTCTCAAAGAAACTCTTCGTCCCTTGCAAACATTATTAACTAGGATGATGCCATTCCCAGTCATAATCTTGCAAGTCCTACCAAGATATTCAGCAATAATATTGTGCCTAAGAGCAAAAGAAACAGACACAAAACTGTGCGTAGCACCAGAATCAAATAAGGCCAAAGCTGGAAAAGAATCGAGCAGAATAGAACCTGCGACAACATCCGCAATAGGCTCCATCTCCTCGGCTGCAAGAGCAAAGGCTCTACCCTGACCGCCCCTCTACTGGCGGTACTGAACAAACTGCTGCTGCTGAGTCGGAAGTGGACCTCGCTGTTGAACTACCGACACACTAGCTGGTGCCCTCAGAACGGGTGCCCTCTGAGCTGCTCCAGTGGCACGGGAGTTCTTGGGACACTCCCGCATCTGATGCCCAGCGGTACCACAAAAGAGACACAGCCCCAGCCTCCTCCTGCAGAACTCGAAGAGGTGACCGGGCTTCTTGCAGAAGTGGCACGGTGGATCATCCTGCCCCGGACGCTGCTGACCCCTCTGGATAGACGCTCTGGCATGCCCCTGCTGCTGGTGATGCTGGAACGACTGATGCTGAAGCTGAGGGCGCTTAGCAGCCCCTGCGCTACTACTGGCCCCCGAAAACAAATCACGATCCCTCTTCGGCTTCAAGCCCCACTCCCTCTCCACCTTCCGAGCCTCCGCATAAACCTCTGCATATGTCGCATAGAAGGAAGGGATCAGGATCTTGATATCCCATGTCAATCCCTTCCGGAAGCGCTCTACTCGGATCACCGGGTCGCTCACCATGTACTCGGCGTGTCGGCTCAGCCGGCCGAACTCTGCCGCATACTCCTCCACAGTTATCCCGCCCTGCTGCAGGTTCTGGAACTGCCGCACTAGGTCGATCTTGTCCGTGGGGGAAAATAACTTCTCTCTGAACAGGGCCCGAAACTCAACCCAAGTGTGGCCCTCTTCTGCAAGAGTCGGCTCGTTCCGGAACCATATCCGGGCAACATCTAACAACTGTAAACCAACCGCCTCGACCTTCAGGTCGTCTGCCAGGCGGGAGGCCCTCATCTGGCGCTCGATATCCTCGAGCCAGTCATCAGCATAGATAATGCCCTCGGTCCCCTTGAAATCTCTCGGACCCAGCTTCTTGAAAGCTTGGATATCCCCGATCTTCTGCTGCTGCTGCACCTCCCTCTGTGGAGCCCCACACTCCACTGCCGCCATAGCCAACCTGTGTGCATCCTCCATACCCTGGCGCATGGCCTCTGTCTGCCTCAACTGAGCCTCGTACTGGGCCCGCTGGGACTCCAGCACCTGGTGAAAGAACGCGATCATCTGCCCCATGTCTGTGGGCAGAGAAGACAACTGAAGAATAGCTCCCACCATCACCGGAGGAGTCCCCTGCTGAGGAGGAAGAATGCCCCCGACAACTTCCGCCGTATCCCCTGGCACTGTGGGAAGAGCACCCGCAATGACCCCAGGGACGGTCATCGAGAGGCTGGAGGAGTACCCCCGAGAGCCCCAACAGAAGTCCCATCTGCAGGAGAAGTGACCGGAGCCTGTCCGCCAGAGGTGGCAGACCTCTCCGTCTCCCCGTGCTCCTCACCGGGAGAATGAGTCATAACCATCCTGGAGACAGATTGAAAAGAAAATATCAATATGGCACATGAAGGATTATATCAAAGGAGGATAGCTAGAATGCAATAAATCAATATCAAAGACGGTAAGCAAGATAAGCAAGGAAAGATCCTACTGTGATTGAGTACTCTTAGCCTACTACCTCCTATGTGTAACACAGGCTCGTAGTCAACACTCTAAGACGAGTACGGCTACGACATCGCACTAATTGCGACTTCATGACCTGTGTGGGCCACCACTAAAACGTGTCACGACCCGCACCCGCTAAAAGGGCACGCGATGCGACAACGCCCAGCCCTCACCAGAAAAACGGCATGGAATACTGTAGATTTTCTAGTCTGACAACAGTTTATATATATAACAAAACCTGTCGAGAATATGGTCAACTCCGAACGGAGGACAAGCAATGAATATATATGAGTGCTCAATCACAACTCTAAGATGATAAAGTAAAGACTGAAAGATAAAGACAACAAGACGATAAAATATAACATGTCAAGTCCAAACACAAATAATATACAAGTCCAGTCTCTAATACAGTCCAAATGTAATACAGTCTCAAAAGTAACTGGAGATAAAGTCCAGTACAAAGACATACTCTAACTAAACAAGAGGTAAAGTCTCGTCAGGCGGAGCTAAACCCTGCGGAACCAAGTCTAGGCCCACTACGTCATCCGGACCGTAGTAGGTACTGCAATCTCCCTCATCGGCATCTGTAATATTTTGTCAATAATCCAGTCAGGATGGAACGAGTACATATATCTCATAACAGATCTCAAGATAGAATAAAAGCTATAAGACTATAAATAGAGCATATACAATAAATCATGGAGTGTACATGTATGTATCATGGCATGGTAAGCTGTAGAGCTAGAGCTAGAACAAGAAAGTAGAACTGAATCATGGCATGTACACAAGTCAAGGTAAACTATATGTATATCCAATGTGTGTGAGTAGTAGTTTTAACTTGTGATCGGCTTGGGTACTTGTCGAGAACTGGCCTGGTAAGTCATAAGTGCGGTATATGACTCACACTGTTCAAGAATACAAGGGGATATGATCACAGGCATACGCTACTACTCCCCCTGCACGGGATTCTAATGAGAAGGTCACGAACCTTCTCTAGAATCAGTGACCATATATTGAGCAAGAGCTACAAGGGAGCTTGCACAATACATCCCAACCTAAGAAGGAGAAACATCTCTCGTCGGGATCCAGGAATACCAATCCGTGAGAACCATGTGTCAGGAATAAGCATATCTACACTAAGTACATGAATCATAACAGTTATCATAAATTGGGAATAAGTATCAGATCAGAATATACTCGCCTGTAAGATGATAAAATATGTCGACCGGATCAACTGCAGTGTCTCGAGGACCTATAGAGAACAAGACGTATCAATACTAAGTTTAGGAAGTAAAGTTAAATCAAATAAAATTCTATCAAGTCATTCTAGGTCAAACATGTCTAGTTGGGTCAATCTTGATCATGAGAGGACATTGGAAGTCAATCCGAATCAAACTAGGTCGAAAGTTGGCTTACCGTTGACTTTTGGTCAACGGGTCAACTCTAGGTCAACTCTAGGTCAACCCTAGGTCACTGGTGACTAATAGTTGACTTTTGATCAACTGTCCAAGTTTAATGGAATTTGGGACTAAATTGGGTAAAGTGTTGACCCATAGTTGACTTTTGGTCTAAAAAGTCAACCGTGGTCAACCGGGGGCAAGACTAGGTCTAGGCGGCTATTTCTACTCATTACCAACCTCTACAACCTATATCCAAGTCCATCTTGGACTTGGAAACTCAAATCTTGGCCGTGGGCCAATATCCTATTTTACCCTTAAAAGGGTAAAATTCTAACTTAGGCAATTATCAAGTTAGCCTACCTACGCTTGATATTTTGACCTGCGCTCCCTAGGGTAGTAAGATACTAACCTATACATACGTTATCTACCAAGATACCTAGGTAAAGTGGACATCCAGTCCATGATACGGCCCATTGCCGATATCTTGAATATTTCAAGATACGCAATGGTACGGCGCGATACCGGCGCCCTACGACCCCGATTTCAACTCGGGAGCCTACCCGCAAAATCTAATTCACGTATTCTAGGCCTACGCCAAGTTTCGTCGCGTTCGATACTCGGAGCTCGATTTCACTCTCTAACTCGATTTTCTCTAAAACCCTCTTCTAGCTCTTATTCTAATTCTTCTCCTTAACTCTTCTTCTAACTTCTTCTTCCTATTCCTTCTCTAATTCTTCTTCTAACTCCTTCTTCCTATTCTTCTTCTAATTTTCTAACTTCTTCTATTTTTCTTCTTCTCTAATCTCTTTCTAACTTCTTCTTCTACTTCTTGAACTTCTTAGTCTTCTTCTTATTCTTCCTCTTCTTCTTGTAACTTCTTCCTTTAATTCCTTCCTCTATCTCTTAACCATCTAATTTCTATCTATCTATATATATATATATATATATATATATATATATATATATATATATATATATATATATAGGGGGGGTTTATAGGGGGTAAAATGGGACTAAAGGAGCTAAGGGGGGGGGGGGGGGGATTTGCTGCCATTGCAGCTGCTGCTTTGCTGCTACTGCCTGATGCTACTACTGCAGCTGCTGCAGCTGCTGGTTCTTCTTCTTCTTCTTCATTTTCTAACCTTCTTCCTACTACTCCCATTCTCTATATATATATTATATATATATATCTATATATATATATCATACACCTATCTATCTAACCATCTATATATATATATATATATATATATATATATATATATATATATATTATATTTTATATATATATATATATATATATATATATATATATATATATATATATATATATATATATATATATATATATCCATTAGTTATCTAGAGATCTATCTACACAAACACACACACTCATCTATATATATATATACATACACACACACACATATCCATATACATATAAATACATACACATATCTATATATATATATATATAAATACAAACACACACACACCCTCACACAACACAAACACACACACACTCTCACTACCACTCTCACATACCACCACCACCACTCTTATGACAACACCACCACCACTCTCATTCCTCTACACACACACACAAATTTAAATATATATATAATACATGCACATATATATATATATATATATATATATATATATATATATATATATATATATATATATATATATATATATTTAGAAAACCCCTAATTAAAACCCTAACCTAATTTCTAGGGAATCCTACAAGTTTGTGGGCAAAGTGTAGAGAATCTCCCCCTACAATAATTGTGAAGACAATAAATGAAAAAGAGTAATAAATGAAGAATTAATTACATACCTGGTTGGTTTTCTTGTAGGAAAGAAAAAAGCTTGGGAAGAAGAAGGAGTTTAGAGAGAGAGAGAGTTTGACTTAGTGTAGAAGAAAGGGGGGGTGCTTCTCATGGCCGGCCATGTGGGGGGGGGGGGGGGGGTTATTGGGTTGTGGGTGTGATCCAATAACCCTCCAACCATTAAACTTAGGTTGGGTTGGTTCGGGTTTGGTTCGGTTTGTTTCGGTTTAAATTCTAAATACTAATCAAGCTCTAAAATGACTAATTACCATGAAAAATAGGGTTTATGGTTTCTAGCCTAATTAGGATAGTATGTGGGCAAAGCCAGCTAGTATGTGGGTCCCACTAGTGTCCAGGCTACCCGGGTCTCCAACTTAAGTCCAAATTGGATAAAATTCAAACCAACTCAAACAAATCCCTAAAAATCATATAAAATCAAAATAAAATTTCTAAAAATTATAAAACTTGAAAATGATGAAAATACTCCTAAATCGAAACTGGGGGTGACATTTAGCATCTCAGAGTAGGGTGCGACAAATATGTAGATATCTGACGTTACTGGAGGTAGTTATCTCTCCTTCTTATATGCATATTTTTATGTTATTATATGCTTCATATTTATGTTTTGTTTATATGTCCAATATTTATTTTTTTAGGCCTGGATATACGAGTATTTTTCCTTCACAAGGTCAACCCATAATGTCAATTATAAGTTGGGCGATCCACTTGCTTTGAGGTGGGCCAAAAGATCACATTCTGCAGGAACTGTCGACCGGGTATTGGCCTTGAGAGAGGTTTTGGACAATCTACAAGTACATAGTGTGAGTGTTATTACATTTTTTTACGCCACTTATTTATGTGTTCTATGTATTAGTAATTATGTTTTTTTTGATGTAGGTCAATTGGACACCCTATAATAGGATGAGGGACTCTTATCCTCGGGACAATGTCACTTTCTACCACGGATGCATACGTGTATTTGACTGTGTAGAGCCGTATCATCCCGACCGCGTGCTTGATAATTTGGCTTACTCCAGAAGATACCTGATTCCCTTTGATTCCACGTATTGTCCGTCGGAAAATACGGGCCAGAAGTACAACCTAACGTGGGATATTTTGGGAGGCTACTTTCGATTCTGGAGCAGCCATGTACTACTCGACCGAAGCCCGCGGAGAGCTGTAAACCCCGCATGGGAGTGTTCGGATGATTATATGCATTGGTATAGGACGTTTTCACATCCTATAATCCAGGATCCGAGAACATCTTACCGTCGTCGGCACTACATCTATCCAGGAAGGCCCCCACTATGGGAAATAATTAGAAATGCTTTGGGATATTTAGAGACGGTCTACCAGCAATGGAGAGAATGAAGAGGGTCTATACACATCGATACTAGTCCCCTTTAGTCGGCGCCTATCGTGCTTTGAAGATCGTACCTGAAGAACCACCAGAATCTTCGAAGGGGGCGCCTACTAGTAGGAGTCAAAGGTGTCAAAGATCATAGATTTATGTTAATGAATCTATCAATGAACTCTGTTAATGAACTCTGTGCTCATGTTATGAACTATGTTGTGAACTCTGTTGTGAACTATGTTAATGAATCATGAATATATGGATTGTTGTGAATTTTGTTATGAACTATGTGCTCATGTTACTGAAACCTGTAATGTCCATTCTGTGCTCATTTTGAACTCTGTTATGTACTCAGTTTATGTTAATTTCTCAAAATCGTGAATATGAAGGTTGTACTCAGATCTACAATTTTTTTGCTCAAAATTGTACTGCTCGACCACTACAGGTCGAACATAATTCTTCTGTTCGGCAGTCAAGTCGAACAAGTGTACATAACGTCCGACCTTTACTGGTCGAACTGAAGGGCGTTGTTCGACCTGTAATGGTCGAACAGAAGGGCGTTGTTCGACCTGTAATGGTCGAACAGTAGGGAGTTGTTCGACCTATAATGTCGAACATAAAGGGGCTGTTCGACCTGTCATTGCGACAGTAGGGAGTTGTTCGACTGTAATGGTCGAACAGAAGGGTGTTGTTCGACTTAATGGTCGAGCAGTTACTTTTTAAGAGAAAATGCAGAGCTGAGTTTATATTTATAATTCTCGATAAAAATACAATAAATATCTCATAATACCAGTACATTGATCTTCTCATAGTACAATTTCACAACACATTTAAATAACAAAACACTTTTGGGGGGAACAGTACATTGAACATCTCATAATGTTGTACATCGATCTTCTCATAGTAAAATTTCACGACACATATTTAAATAAGAACACACTTTTGGAGGGAACAGTACAATGAATATCTCATAATACCAGTACATTGATCTTCTCGTAGTACAATTTTCCAACACACGGTTTAAAGCAGAATAGGACTAATCGTCCAAACTAATCGGATCACCATCAACATGTGAGCTTTTGGTGGGAACAGTTTCACGATACTTTTCAATCCATTGTTTATAAATTTTGCCCCAACCAGCAGTACATGGAAGACGCAGAGTAGACCATCTGTTGATAATGGGTGGTAGTGGTGCGTCTGAGGCCAAATTACATGCATACAAATAAATAAAGACATTAATCGTGCATGTGAACGATGAAATGATACAACCTCAAGCTTACATTAGAAAATAAACTTTACCACGATGGAATGATTGGTATCAACAATGTCATACATACAAGCCGAGGGTTGGCTGGAACTTCTGTCCTCATGGGTAGAAACATAACGTTGACATCACCGTGTGTCACGACCCGCACCCGCTTTTCGGACGCGATCTCGTGAGCAAGCCATCTACATATCGAACGGACTCCAGCCCGACTCGAGTACGTATAAGCTGTCAAGGTCATGAGTATCATGTCTAATCTAAACTGTATCTCAATCCACAAGAATCAAATAAAATAAGAATGAAACATATGGGTCGTGGTCTGCAGCCCACTAGCATATATGTCCGATTAGACTCTAAGAATAATATGAGTCTATAAAGCTAAGCTGATAAGCATGATATATCATGAAAGCACGAGAAGATAGTAAATCGATAATACTAACAAAATACCTGAACCATGCGATTGAAATCAACTACCACATGCTCAGCTAACTAACTCCGTGCAATCAGCTACCTGAAGAGATCATCAGGTCCTCAGAGGACTAGCAAGATACATAAAACATGCCTACTAATATGACAGTAAATAACATGTAAGAAGGATAAGAAACAGCAAGGAGAACATAAGGACGACGAGTCGTGTGGAAATGTAATACTAGACTTGGCTACCAATCAATCGATTAACCTCTATAGCTTGTAGTATAATGCAAGATACTCTCAATCTATAGTAGATTTTGACTGTAATACAATACAAGATACTCCCAGTCAAGATTAGCCAATTCTAGTATCGATCTCCTCTCCTAAAAGATACAAAGTCAAGTAGACTCCTATGAATCGTAGTACAATGTAAGATACTTCCAATTTATAGCATGTCTCAAGTCAATCAAGTGATATCAATGTAGAAGAATCGGCTATAGGTCGTAGTACAATGCAAGATACTCCCAATCTATAGTATGTCTCAACTGTAGTACAATACAAGATACTCCCAGTCAAGAATGGTCAAGTCAAGGACAGATATAGAAACTGACAACTCAATCACGAGACAA
The DNA here is from genome assembly GCA_029216955.1 of Iris pallida. NCBI lineage: Eukaryota > Viridiplantae > Streptophyta > Magnoliopsida > Asparagales > Iridaceae > Iris > Iris pallida. The sequence goes on from JANAVB010019397.1 coordinate 21,459, forward strand.
GATAACACGAAGAGACCAATAATCAAACAATGTCGAATATCATATACGTGCACGTAATCTAGAACAAGTAAAGCAATCAAGGACAAATCAATCACAATATGGAGTCATGTGACAACATAAAAGGAGAATAATAGAAATAAACAATGTAAATACTGTATATGTTCGGCAAGGTATACTTGCCTGAAGGTTGTACGGAGAACCAACAATATATCGCCAATCAACAAGTCAGAGAGTCCAAGTTCACAATTGCTCCAGAAGCTGTAATAGATGTTACCAACGTTCTCATAATAGTTAAATTAGCTAGGATTGCCTGTCCTTAAGTCCAATTCTGGATACAGGAGCAAAACGGTAATTTTGGGCAAAAACGATGTCCGTCATTGGACCCGCTTTGCACCGAAAAGCGTGCCAGAGTCAATGGTCTCTAAAGTCGTCAAACTATATGTCAACATGTCGGTTTTTCGATACGAACCCAACCGTATGTCCAAAGTTGGATTTCGGCGGGCCGTGCACAAAATCACCCGTTGAGTCGGATCGTGGGGCCCACAAAACGGCGTTCCGATTCGACTGTCTCAGAATTGGACCATGTAGTGCCCCGTCCCGCTCAGTCAATCGGAGGAATCAAAATGCCGACGACGTTCGGACTTAGCCTTGCAACGGCTACTCGAAGACATCGCTCGGTCGAGCGACCGCGCGCTCAGGTGGGGTAGTTTCGGTGAACTCGCCATCTTTGCCTTCACATAATAAATCGCATTTTCAACTTGCACAAGTAGGCTTAATAATAAAAGAGATGAATCCACATAGCTAAAGAGAGTAATCCCGAAGGGTCGAATGGAGTTAGAATATGGAGGGTCCAACGGTCGGCATAGAATCGGTGCACGGCGTGCTTTGGAAATGACACTCGATCCTTCGTCCCGTGGCTTGAGAGAAGGAAAGTTGGTTTGAGTTGTCGAAGTTATGAACGTAGCCTAAGTCATAGGCATCGCCCGCATAAATGTTCATAAAGTATGCACGGACCTGTCGTCCAAGGCTTGGCATAGCCTTGGCTTGCCCCATGAGTTAAGTTGCGTTGCACAGCTTGTGCCATAAGTGTAGGCACCCAAATGACTTGGTCGTTCAAAGTTGAACGCGTGCACGGCACGTTCCATCGAGGCAAGGCTTGACGCGGCCTTTGCTCATTAAGTTGTAGGCTTGAGTAAGTTAGGCAAAGTTATGTCGGTCGACCTAAGTCATTCCAAGTGCTGTCCCACTCATTCTGCGGTTGTCAGGTTAAGTAGTCCCACGATCCCAAGGCCCGTCATATAAAGTATGACTTGGGCGATAGCGTTGCGTAGATCGAAAGTCGGCTTAAGGCACGGTACACGGACATAGTGTCTAGGGCATGAACCACGGTTGATTGAATGAGTTTTGGAGAAAGAATTATTGAATAGGCATTGAATGAATGAAATGATATGGTAACATGGAAAGAATGCTCGCGACCGTGGGTCATCGAGGGGTCTCAAATGATAGAAAGAATGCTCACGACCGTGGGTCGTCGAGGGGTCTCAAATGATAGAAGGTGATCTTGGTTTTGGAAAATAGATGATAACACTGAGAGTGCAATGACTGTGTGAGACGTCAGTTTGAGTGAAGGGTCTTGCATGGTCATTAGACAACTTGTCGAAAGTAGAGTTTTCCCGTACGGCATCCCGTGGTGCCACGGGACCGAGGGGCCTAAAGAAACACGGTAGTAGCTGTTGGCTCGACAGAACCGGGTCAGTCGGGGACTTCC